>SJXQ01012969.1:287244-322494 GCA_006408695.1 Aepyceros melampus | reverse complement strand
AGCCGCCAAGTCCGCGGCCAGTTGTCCACACGCACAGGACGCTCTTTCGGTGCCAAGCGTCGGCGGAGAGCGAACGGGGTGCTTCAGAGTCTCTTGGGCCACTCCCGTGGCTGTCGTGCCGGGTTCTGAGGGGGAGATGCCCCTGAGCGCACGGCGCCGGCTTCTGGGATGTCTCCTGAGAGAAGGGGATGGCTGCGCCTCTGTTCTCCTTCCTAACAGCTTCTCTGGCACGACCCCTGGGCACCATCAGTCGTCCCCGCAAGGAGAAACCAGCAGCTTCTGCCTGAGCGAGTGCCGCTGGGCCCGCCCGTCAGATACTCCAGTCACAGGCGGAACAAGAGGAGATGCGTTCAAGCCGCCTGCTGATCCATCTTCCCCAAAGGGCCCCTGGGCTCACGAGGCCCCTGCTTCTTGCCCACTAAAGCTGTAGCATCTAGTATCATAAACTGATAAATGGGAAGGGCGTCTAATGAGATTGATTTCAATAAGGTGTGGCTGACTAAGAGCTTTCTCATTGTTTACCTTTGAAGAGGAAGCTTGTTTTGGATCAGATGTCCCTCCCAGGCTGTGCGTGGCACATTTGGGATAAACTCAAAGGAGAGAGCCAGGATGCCTTCCCTGTGGTGCTCCGTCCATCCGTGCGGTTTCCGCAGAGGCTGGGCGTTGGGGCCGTGGGCCAACAGCTCTTTCCTCTTTTGCTTCCTTTGAGTGTTCTCGATTGCTGTTTGTTTTCACGTTCACTCTCACTTTCTTTTCTCTAACATCGACAACAGGAGATTTTTTTTTTTAGGTCTGTGTCCACACATCTCTGCATGGCTCTCAGCATGATATTTTATGGAGACAAACGCAGTGATTTGACTGTGCTTCACTTGAGCATCTGAGAAACATAACAGCAGTAAGATTCATAAAGTCTAAGATCACCAAACGGGATTTTTGCTCTGTTTATAGACCAAAGCTTTCAGTTGCTTTTATGAGTTGGTTTCCAAACACTCTCTCTTTGTGAAGCAGCGGGGATGGGCTTAAAATGTGGGCGCCTGGCCGGTGACCCAACACACGTCCTTCTTGCCTGGAGTGAAGGAAGATGAAAGCTGGCCCTTGGATGCTGCTGCGATGGAAAGTTTTTGAGAAATGCATCAGTAATAAAAGCAGCGTTTAATTATGTATAGCTGATCATTGTATGTTGAATAAAGCTCTTGAGATGCTTGTGAAAACAGAGTCTGCGGCCTGGTTTTTTACCTTCCTGTCTTTAACTAGGCCAGGAAAAGACATGTCTTTCCCTTTTCTCAGCATCTTGGCAGTGTCAGTTTCCATTCCAGCCAAAATTTGGAAGTGCAGAGAGCAGTGATTGAGAATAGCTATTTGAAAAAGGCTAGCATGTTTAATACTGCGCAGGGGTTGGCTTACACTTGGAAATGAATATTCAGCTCCAACCTTTGTATCAGGGTGGTTTCAACAGGTTTCATTGGCTGCCTTGCAGGAGGATGACTGTGCTGTCTCCCCATCAAAGTGTCCTGTGGTCCCACAGGGGACGTTTCCACATTAATGGGATCCTACGAGCTGACCCAACTCAACCTTCACAAGTATACTGAAGAGGGTCAATGTTTCCTAACCAAACTTGATATCTGAGTTTTTCAATAGATTGAAGTTATTTGGAATTTTGAAATGAATACTATTCCTCTGAGATTCTGTGTCTTTGAAAGAAATGTTGAACGTGACTTTAGAGATCACACAAGGTTATCATTGGCGGTGTGTGCTCTAAACTGTGCATGAAAACACACTGGGAGCCAGAGGTGCTTGGGAGGCTGGCTATTTCAACGGGAGGGTTAGGTTTGCACAGGTAGAGTGTCGAACAAGGGCCTTCTCGTTGTAAACCTCAAAAGGCTAAATTAGAAATACTCATGTGGGGGTACACGGGCGATGATGAAGCTGGCGTCTGTCGGGAGCTGCTGCTTTCTCCGCGGCTCTGGGGTTGGCGAGGGTGCCAGTCACCGCCCGGGGGTCTGTGGTGACTCACCACTGGTCATCCTGTCCTGGAGCTGCAAGCTGCTTTTGTCCCCTCAGCCTGTGGGGTTGCTTTGTGGAGATGAGCCATTTGGTGAGAGCCATTTGGAGGTTTCTGGGCCAGCGCCTGAGAGAGTCATTGCTGCTGGGAATGTAACGAGCGCATTCGCGCAGATCTGATTGGTGTCGTCAGCGGCAGAGGCTCTGTTCTCCTTTAGGAATCTGGAGGGACGGAGGAGTCACAAAGCTACTTCAACAGTTATTTATGTGACTGAACGATTCATTACTGTATACAGTCACTGAGGACAGATGACAGCAGAGGCTGCTTTTAGAAGCTCTTTTACACTGACGTCCTTGACAGTGGGCCCAAGAGCATGATGGGAAATTCTCTGGCCTTGCATCACACCCTTAAGACTTCTACAGTGTGGCTCTGTGTCATTTCAAAAGACACTTAGTTTCCAATAATAAATAGAGTTTCTGGCTTGATATACATTGAGAGCTCGTGTTTACTTTGCAAAGGTTCTGAGACTTCCTCTTTCATTTTAAATCAAGAAAATCCATCCAGCAATGTCAATTCTGGCTGTAAAACAACTGGGCCCTTGGCTAATAAACTGGGGTAAACAGTGGTTTGTCCTGAGTGGGAACATGTGACTTCAAAACACAGAGAATGCTCAGTGTTCTCGTGTGTAAGTGCACGAGGGAATGAGCTATTCTCACTTAGATGGGGTGTGGGAGTGAGATTGTGAAGGAAAGGAGTGGGCCAGCAAGTGATCCTGGAGCTGATCTCGGTGAGTGGACGTCACCTCCTCAGTGCTGGAGGCTAACACTTCTGCTCTGAGGTTGACGAGGGGCCCTAAACCCACAGCACTGCAGGAGGGAAGACGAGTGTCACCTGACTCCACCAGCGGACTGGACGTCAGCCGGGCAGGGCTTTCTGGTTGGCTTGGGGCTGCCGTGAGTCCCCTTGTCCAAAGCCTAAAGGGCATCTCTCTGTGGGTGTGGACCCCACGGCCTGCTCCCCACCTGCGGGATCTCACCGCCTCCACTGGTGCACCTCTCAGGATGCAGAGTGTGACCAGCCTGCCTGAAAGTGGTGGCGGAGGAGCGAGGCGGGAAGGGGGCCGGGGGCGAGGTGGACGTCAGCGAGCGTCCCACGGATGGAGGAAGCCACTCCCGGACGGGGGATGCTCCGCATCTCGGCTCTTGCGGTCTTGCCTGGAGGTCATGATGGATTCAGAGTCCTGGACGCTGACCCGCCTGCCTCTCGAGAGGGGTAAGGACAGAGTCAAGGAGAAGAGTGTGCCCTTTCCCCACAGAGGGGTTGACAGGTGACTGGACTTCTAGCCATGCTCACACTCTGCTTCTCTGCCACCTGGCCCAGAGCCGCCCTGTCCTAGAACTTGGGGTCATGCACGATGGGAAGTGGGGCAGCTGTCTTGTGTCTTGCCTGGGTCCACCCTCCAAGGATCAGCGGCAGGATGAGGGTGAGGCTGACACAGAGCCAGCATTTGCTGTTAACTTTTGCTATTGGTTATTCCGTATTGTTGAAATACCATTCTGTACAGGGATCCAGACAATACACTTATGTTGGGCTGCACGTGATATGCTGCAGACATCCTGTTGAGAAGGGAGTGCCTGGTGCTCCATCCTCAGTGGGCTGGACACAGCTGCACCCCACTTTCATCCTGGATGTGACCAAGTCCCCCTTTCCGGTATTTAGGGGCCCGTGGAGGATTTTAACACTCTAACTGAAAGAAACAAGCAAAGAAAGCAAGCTCTCTCTTCTGATGATTAGATTCTCAACATAACCAGTTTTCTGAACTACCCAGTCTCCGTCCTCGAGTCTGTATCATGGACCTGGTTTTCCATGAGGTCATTTGACAGGAATTGATGGTGGAGATCTTCTCATGGGTGCAGATCGTGAAGAGAGCAAAACCACAGGACTCAGCACGGTATTAACAAGAGAAATCCTAGTGGCTGATGAAGCCATGGGAGCCGGCAGCCCAGGAGGCTCAGCCGCACGTCCAGGAGGCTCAGCCGCGCATCCATGAGCCAACAGCTGTGTGTGCTTGTTTGGAGACTACGTTAAACCGAATGTGACTGCACCACGTGCCACCCAATGTACATTAATATTCAGTTCAGTTCAGTCGCTCAGTCGTGTCCGACTCTTTGCGACCCCATGAATCACAGCACGCCAGGCCTCCCTGTCCATCACCAACTCCTGGAGTTCACTCAGACTTTAATATTAAATAAATATTAATGATCATTAACTGAAAAATTAAGTATTAAACATTAATATCATTAATTGAAAAATCTTATATACCAAGTGTCTTCAGTTTTATATAAATTATTTTATATAATCCTCAACTCCATTAGCTTGAGTTATTATTTTGTATGTATCAGTTTATTTAAATGCAGCTGAGGTGGTGTAACTCGCCGGAGGTCACCCTGCTGGCACAGAGGTCTAGGTGAACCTGCCTTCAGGGCTGTAGAATCTTAAACTTCCCCATGGCACCACTCTTGTGTGTTAATTAAGAAATAAGGAAAGATGTTTTTTCACTTGCAGCAACATGGATGGGCTTGGAGGGTATCATGCTAATAGAAGCGAGTCAGAGAAGGACAAACACTGCGTAAACCACTTACACGTGGAATCTAAACAATAAAACAGCTGGTGAACACAGCAGAAAAGAGGCGGACGTGAAGATACAGAAAAAACTGGTGGTGCCCGGTGGGGAGAGGGGAGGGGGTGAGCGGTAGAAGCGCAGGAGACTAAGACGCACGCACCAGTGTGGCCAAAATAAATAAGCTACAATCACATATCTTGCAGCAAGGGGATAAAGGCAACATGTTGGACTAACTATAGATGGACGGTGGTTTTTAAAAATTGTGAATCACTGTATTATACACCTGAACATTATATAATATTGTAAATCAGCTATGCCTCATTTGAAAAAAAATTTTTTTTTAAAAGGAAAAGGAAATAAAAAAAGAGAAATAAATTGTTTGGTACTTTTCTTGTTTATCAGGCATGAAAAATTTAGCAGGAAGTTGTATACCTACTATCAGGCTGCTGATTAGGAAAAGAGATGTCTTAAAACTCAGAGACTGGACCAGGCCCCTCACCCGCAACATGCACTTTGAGAGAACATTGGCACAAGGTGAGTCATCCCAGGCCCTAAAACGACTGACGTGAATCTTGAAGAAAGCGTGAAGACAGCATGGGCACAGAGAGCAGACAGTGCTGAGATGCCTTATGGGAAATGATTATGCAAGATGACGTCATTGCTGCTGATCCAAGTGTCTGGTGTGGGCCTATTTCTGGAGGTCTGCCCCATTAGAATTGGTGAATCAGGGAGTGGGGTCACTGTGTTCTGATTTGGCATCAAGTTCAAGGTCACACGTGGTGCTGAGCTGAGCTGTATGTTTAGTCATGTCTGACCCTTTGTGACCCCATGAACTGTAGCCCACCAGGCTCCTCTGTCACTGGGATTTTATAGGCAAAAAACTAGAGTGGATTGCCGCTTCCTCCTCCAGGGGATCTTCCTGACCCAGATCGAACCCGTGTCTCTTGTGTCTCCTGCATTGGCAGGAGAATTCTTTGCCAACTGTGCCAACTGGGAAGCCCCCTTGAGGTCACATAGGAAGCTGCAAAAATAATCAGCTTAGAAAAAAAGCCAGACCATGTATTTTTATTGCCTCTTGAGTGAATGGAGGCCAGTGTGAGGGTAACAGGCAGGGCCCCCAAACGGAGAAACAGGCTGCAAGTGTCAGACGGTTTTTATCTCTCTCTTAAGTGGCAGGAGGAAGCAAGCCACAAGTGTCAGACTTTCCCCCTTCTCTATACAAAATTAAAAGGAAGTTTCTTTTAAAATTCTGTGTTGCCATGATGATACCTGGTTCCACCTGAACTTAACTTTCTCAAACCTTGAACTAACCAATGCATTTTTCTTATGGAAATGTTTCTCTTAAGCCATGTTAACAATCTATGTATTTACCTTAGACTCTTTCTTTAAGTCGGTTCTGCCTAAGACTCAGAAAGGATAATAGCCTAACAAACCAGTATGTTTTACCCATGGAAATGTTTTTCTTAAGCTATGTTAGTGAGACGATGTATTTGCTTAGAAATCTGCCTCTTCAAGATTCATGTCAATGGCTTTATGGCCTGGGATGACTCACCTTGTGCCAATGTTGAGGGGCCTGGCGCCAGTCTCTGAGTTCTGAGATTTCCTTTCTCTAAGTAGCAGCCTGCTAATAGCTATATAACTTCCTGCTAAAAAATAGCAGGGACGCCCTTTGTGCCCCCTTCTGATCTCTATGGCAGAAGACTTCTCTATCTCTTTTATACTTTGATAAAACTTTATTACACAAAAACTCTGAGCGATCAGGCCGCGTCACTGGCCCTGGATTGAATTCCTCCCCTCAGAGGCCAAGAAACCCGGCATTGCTCATGGCTCAACAACACCCTTTCACCAGGATGGTCTCACATTGAACTGGCTGGAGAACTAAGTAAGGGGTCAAGGTGCTGAGACCCTGGAAGGTGTCATTCACAGAAGAGTGCAGAGGTCAAAAGTCACAGAGGCAGTGCCATCTGGGGCTTTACAGATCAAAGCGCTGGCTAAGGTGCACACACAGTTAAACGTCGAGTGATATGCTCCCCTTTTTGCCATCTGCTAATAACTTAAAGGACGGGACACGCTCGCCTTGCAGGATTGAGGAGGCGGGCTGCCCAGCGCCGGGGGTTCCCACCCTGAGATGCAGAGTCGGTCTTTCCAAGCTCAGGCTTGTGGATGCACTGGATTCGGAGCCTGCCTACTGGAACCTTCAGAGCAGTGGGTGAGCCCCTGGAAGCAGCAGGGTGAAGGAGGCCTGGAGGTCAGGACCTGCCTGCGGTTGGTTCGGCAAAGGGTGCCCAGCAGCATCTCTCAGGGGGTCTCCGAGGGCTGCTCTCCGTTTCTGCCCGGACCGAGGGCGACGCTCTTACCCCGGAGAAGGGCAGTCTTGGGTCACCTAGTGTGGCTGGAAGGGAGACCGCCCAGCACTGGTCCCCTCCTCCTCCCCACTGGGCTGCGGCTCCCTGCTCCTTTTCAGCTCCCTTCCCCGGGTCCAGCTCCTCCCACCCACTGGCCGCCATTTCCCCCAGGTTTCAGTCCTCCTTTTCACTCCCCCTCCCCAAGGGGGAGCAGACAGTGGTGGCTTCTGCAGCCCTGGCCTCTTTTCTGAGCCCCCACACTCGTGTCTGAGGCCTGAGCCCCTGTGGAAGGACCTCTAATTCAGCACCTCGTCCTCATTTATTTCCTGATTGAATCATTACTAGCCCATCTATCACCCATGGTGAAGGTTCTGACCGTCTTGAGTGCTCAGACCTTGTCCAGCCTGTCCATCACCACACACAGCCTCCACGCCCCCGGCCTCTGCGTCCCAGCCCCCCGGGCACCTCTGCCCCACCTCAAGGAGGCCTCCATAGCCTCCCGCCTGGACCGAGGCCGGAGACGTGTCCTCTGGTTTCTCCCCGACTGGTCAGTGCTCACACAGTAGCCTGTCTGCATGCAGAGCCTCTCAGGGAGTCGGTCTGGTTAAAAACCACTGACGACTCTCACGCTTTGTTGGAAGAAGAATAAACTGGCCCACATTCTGCAAAGAAGAATTTGGCCAACTTTGCAAAGTTATAAATTCACCCGCCCATTGAGCCAGGGTCCTGTGGCCATCCTGTCACTCGTGTGCGAAGGCCACCACTGGGGACAACCAGTGGGGACGTACATAGCCACAGGCCTGGAAATGCCTGCAGGCCCGCGGCAGGGACACTGGCTAAAGGACTCATCCCCCAGGCGTGGGGGATGCGGTCACTGCAGGGATGCGGCAGCCGCTTCCCGGCGAGTTCAGGAAGGCCTCAGGGATACGCCCCTGCAGACCCCGCCCCGAGCCCCTCGGTCCCCTGCTCTCCATCACCCGCCCCCGTGGCCTCCTCCACCTGCCAGCACCTGCTACTCTTGCTGGGGGTCCTCCCGGCCACTGGGCAGGACCAGCTGCGGGCAAAGGGCCAGGGTGCCGGGCAAGACATCCCCCAGGCTGGCCCCGGGTGGCCGATGGAGAGGTGGGCCGAGTGGGCAGCTCCTTCCAAGTTCAGGACAGACTCCGAGGGACCACTTGCGTCCTGGGCAGGCCCCGCTGCGGGGCTCACGCCCCGTGGTCAGGCAGGGCCCTCAGCCAGAGGCCTCATGGCTGGCAGGAGCTCAGCCGTTCCTCTCGTGATGGTTCCCCTTTCTGCTTTGCGTCGGGCTGTGTGCTTTGTGCAGCCGAGCCTGGCTCTGAGGAGCTCTGGGTGACGGTGTGCCCGGCCGGCCCGGCTCTTCCCTGACCAGCCCCTCCCCGAGGCCCGCAGGGCCCGCCCACACGCCACGCTTCGCGCAGCCTGGCCAGCCTCGTGTGCACATTGCTTGTGCGCTGTGCCAGTGTGTGGCCGCGTGTGCTTGCTGTGTCGCTCTGGGAGACACGCAGGACGTGGAGCAGGGCTGGTGATGGGTAGGGAGCTTAGGAGGCAGACGGGGTGTGAAGAGAGAGGCTTCCTCTTCACAGAAACGTGGTTTGGGATTTGCTTTTAATTTTGTACCGCATGCATTTGCTATGCTTTTAAAACAAGCTGAAGACAATCAGAGCCGACAAGCAGAACGCAGAACCCTGATGTTGACATAACTGTGGCCGAGCTCCTTGGAGCTCGAGTCCTTTGATGCTGGAAGGGCCGAATTCTGCAGTCTGCTCACTGCTTCCTGTTCACCTGCGCTCCAGGAACACAGGCTCTGTCCTCTGCTGAGACGTGCCCTGCGCAGCCTGGTCTTTCTCTTTGCTCTTGTGATTTCTCTCTTGGATGGCTCTCCTCTTGTCAGTCACCTGGAGTCTTGAGCATCTTTCAAGGACTGTTCTTCTTGTGATGTCTTTGGAGCCATCCTGACCTAACCCTGCAAAAATTAGTTATTCTCCCTTGTCTAATTCCTTTTTTAAAAAATTGTTACTTTTGTCATATAACTTTTTAAAGTTGATATGTTGTCTTTTTATCTTTATTCAGTTCAAGAGATTTTATTTTATTTTATTTTATTTTATTTGGCCATCAGAAGGCAGAATCTTATTAATAGTTTCTCGACCAGGGATTGAACCTGAACCCCCTGCAATGGAAACATGGAGTCTTAACCACTGGGCTGCCAGGAAGTCTCACCCTTGTCTAGTTCTTAGCCACTTTCCCTCATAACTCTAGTACAACAGGTTTTCAGTAATATACTTTAAAATATAAATTTAAAAACAGTTGAAATTCTCAATTTCTAACAGCATCTCCTGACCATGCTGTGCTTAGTCACTCAGCTGTGTCCGACTCTTTGTGACCCCGTGGACTGTAGCCCAACAGGCTCCTCTGTTCATGGGATTCTCCAGCAAGAACATGGAAGTAGGTTGCCATGCCCTCCTCCAGGGGATCTCATGACCACAGTAGGCATTTATAACCAGTAAATGAATGAAATCTTAGGTTTTTACCTTCAGGGACTTGAATATATGGACCAGAAGTGGGGAACCTCCAGACCTGTGTGATTGATGGAGGTGCAGCTGCTCCTTGGGACCTGCGCTGGGAGGTTACGCAGCTTAGGGGGGTGGTCTGGCTGTGCTGCTCCCAGCGTGAAGGTCATGGAGAAGGCTGTGACACATCGCCAAAGATGTCGGTGATCAAAAATGCCACCGATGGCTTCTCCCACTTATTTTGTGTATCACCATTTCGTATGTTTGTTTTTTCTTTTACAAAAAACGCACACTGTCTCTGCAAAGACCTATGTTCAGAGATTAACTTGGGTTTTGAGAATATTAGATCAGAATAAATAAATGTTAATCTGAACAACTTTCAGTCAGTGTTAACTATTAAAATCAGTTTTGAAATATGGTCACAATTACATATAAAAATATGAGCAGCAAAATGACCAAAAAGAGACATTCTTAAATCTCTGGAATAAGGAGACAACAAAGATAATCTCTGAATGGTGTGGAGGCAGTGATTTATCCATTTTAAATTATTTCTCCTATTTCCCCACTTTTCTATGCTACCTATTATGCAATAAAAAATTCTAAAACCAGATAATTGAGATATCATTCCGGGGGTTGTCTGCAGTAGCCCTAATCTTTTCAAAAAGGGTGATTTTTAGCAGCTTCTGAATATCCAGGTGTCTTGCAATATTCAGCCAATTGTGTACTCATTTTTCTCAGGTTTTCATATGCAATAGATCTGATTGCTTTGCGTCGCCTGACAATTCAGATCAACCTTCATGCCTTTGCCCAGGGTCTGTGTGGGCTGGCTAAGCAGTAGGGACAGAGGCCCTCTGGTCTATGAAGCCCCCACGGTGGCATGGCTACTGTCCACCACTCTTCCCGTCCAGACTGGAATTGTGAGTCTGGCTCTGCTACGTGTGTCTGCAACAAAGTCTAGGAAGAGGGAGGGGTGCGTTTCCCACCCTGCTGACACTGGCTTGGCCGTGGGACCTGCTTTGGCCCCAGAATAAGGGAGAAGTGACCATGCTAGTTCAGATGAGCTCAGGGGATGGTGTGTCCCTGGCAGGTGTGGGTCCCAGGAGATGGGAGAGAGTGGAGCAGATCCACACCCCAGCCCCTTCCTGGTTCCAAACCCAGCTGGGCCCACCTGAGAGCCCAAAGAGGATCCGTGCTGTGGTTGGTAAGCCACTGGGATTTCGAGGTTGACCAGCAGCCCCTTCCTCACATGCCCCACACCGCTAAAAATAATAGTTATTTAACCAGACCTATGTCTGTGTGTTAGTAGCTGAGTCATGTCTGACACCTTGCGACCCCGTGGATTGTAGCACACCAGGCTTCCCTGTCCTTCACCGACTCCTGGAGTTTGCTCAAACTCATGTCCATTGAGAGGGCTGGTTGCCATCCAACCACCTCATCCTGTGTCGTCCCCTTCTCCTCCTGCCCTCAATCTTTCTCAGCATCAGGGTCTTTTCCAATGAGTTGCCTTTTCACATCAGGTGGCCAAAATATTGGAGCTTCAACTTTAGTATCAATCCTTCCAATGAATGGGCTTCCCTGGTGGCTGAGATGGTAAAGAATCCATCGGCAATGTGGGAGACCTGTGTTCGATCCCTAAGTTGGGAAGATCTGCTGGAGAAGGGAATGACTTCCCACTTCAGTATTCTGACCTGGAGAATATACAGTCCATGGGGTTGCAAAGAGTCAGACATGACTGAGCAACTTTACGTTCACTTTGTCCAGCGAATATTCAGAGTTGACTTCCTTTAGGATGGACAGGTTTGATCTTGTGGCAGTCCAAGAGACTCTCAAGAGTCTTCTCCATTACCACAGCATCAGTTCTTTGGCGCTCAGCCTTTTTAGAGTTCGGAGAAGGCAATGGCACCCCACTCCAGTACTCTTGCCTGGAAAATCCCATGGACAGAGGAGCCTGGTGGGCTGCAGTCCATGGGATCGCTAAGAGTCGGACACGACTGAAGCGACTTAGCAGCAGCAGCAGCTTCTTAGTTATGAATAACAATCCTATCTTGTAATGATTTTTTGGAGTAAAAGTAAACAGGATATTAGAAGACAGCAATGCAGCTTCTTTGACAGGCCTTATAGAACTCACATTTCCCAGAGAAACCGTGACTGTTTCACCATGTGGTTTCCCTGGAGATGCCTCTGATGCAGGAAGTGTGGGGCCACACGCAGACCTCGCCTGCTAAACGGCAGTGTTGATTCAAACCCTGAAAGCGACATTGCACTTACATAAACGCAATTAACATTCAAGCTCTTTTAATTAAGAAATAGGCACCACAGTGTACTTGAGTTGGGTGAATTCTGGTTAACGTTAATCACCTCCCACAATTTCTGTGTTAGCGATATAGGGTCAACATCAGCCAGACCGCCCACTGGTTGAATCTGTTGGTCAACACAGAAATGAGGCTGATCATGCTGGTACTCAGGGGAAAGCATCTGCTTCTAACCTGAAAACACAGAGTAGAAAGCTAGGGGCTGGTCTGGCAAGAGTGAAGAAAGAACTGCCACCATCTCCTTCTGTTGCTACGTGCTGTGTTTTATTGTAAAATTCTGGGTAAATACACAGAGTTGAGAGATCTGGAACTAAAAGAGAAAGGGGAGCTCACCGGCCACTGGTGACATTTTAGTGACGAGACGTGAGCGCCGGAGTGTGCGTCACTTATGGGGTTATCCGGGGGCGCTCAGGGTACCCCTCACCCCGCTGCTCTTTCCCCTATGTCTGCCCTGCATCCATACATCTGCGTGGGTGTGATCACAGGCTAGCCTCAGCCGACGATGAGAGCCTGCATGACCAGATCTCAGAGAGAATCCTGGAAGGTAATATGCTCACAGCACTGAGTTGGGAGGGCATTATGACAGAGAGTGAAGAGGAACTAAAAAGCCTCTTGATGAAAGTGAAAGTGGAGAGTGAAAAGGTTGGCTTAAAGCTCAACATTCAGAAAATGAAGATCATGGCATCCGGTCCCATCATTTCATGGGAAATAGATGGGGAAATAGTGGAAACACTGTCAGGTTTTATTTTGGGGGGCTCCAAAATCACTGCAGATGGTGACTGCAGCCATGAAATTAAAAGACACTTACTCTTTGGAAGAAAAGTTATGACCGACCTAGACAGCATATTCTAAAGCAGAGACATTACTTTGCCAACAAAGGTCCGTCTCGTCAAGGCTATGGTTTTTCCTGTGGTCATGTATGGATGTGAGACCTGGACGGTGAAGAAAGCTGAGTGCCAAAGAATTGATGCTTTTGAACTGTGGTGTTGGAGAAGACTCTTGAGAGTCCCTTGGACTGCAAGGAGATCCAACCAGTCCATCCTAAAGGAGATCAGCCCTGGGATTTCTTTGGAAGGAATGATGCTAAAGCTGAAACTCCAGTATTCTGGCCACCTCATGGGAAGAGTTGACTCATTGGAAAAGACCCTGATGCTGGGAGGGATTGGGGGCAGGAGGAGAAGGGGACGACCGAGGATGAGATGGCTGGATGGCATCACGGACTCGATGGACGTGAGTCTGAGTGAATTCTGGGAGTGGTGATGGACAGGAAGTATTCTGGCCACCTCATGGGAAGAGTTGACTCATTGGAAAAGACCCTGATGCTGGGAGGGATTGGGGGCAGGAGGAGAAGGGGACGACCGAGGATGAGATGGCTGGATGGCATCACGGACTCGATGGACGTGAGTCTGAGTGAATTCTGGGAGTGGTGATGGACAGGGAGGCCTGGCATGCTGCGATTCATGGGGTCACAAAGAGTCAGACACGACTGAGCCACTGAACTGAACTGAACTGAGACTGAAGCGACTTAGCAGCAGCAGCAGCATACTGAGGGAGCAGAGCCTCTTCAAGGTTACAGTCCCACCCAGCAACGTCGGTCTGCAGGCAGAGCGCTCCCACGGATATTCACTGGGCTAAGCCTCACCATTCGGCATTGGGGTGGGCAGGGTGTGCAGATTGAAGACAGCGTGTCCTCACTGCGTTCATAATCCACGTCAGTTTGTTAAATGTTTGCAGGCTTCACTCCTCGCAGGCTGGATTGCCGTGGTCAGGGAGACATCTGTGCTCTGTTTAAAGCTGAGAATGTATTTGTGGACTCAAATCTCACTTACAAATCAGGCGCACAGACTGCTCTTTGGCAAGGTACTCAGTGTATTAATGGGCTTCCCTGGTGGCTCAGCTGGTAGAGAATCCGCCTGCAAGGCGGGAGACCTGGGTTCAATCCCTGGATTGGGAAGATCTCCCAGAGAAGGGAAAGGCTACCCACTCCAGTATTCTGGCCTAGAGAATTCCACAGACTGTGTAGTCCATGGGGTCGCAAAGAGTCAGATGCAACTGAGTGACTTTCATTTTCATTTTCACAGTGTATTACTATTTTACTGTTGGAAACTAAGTATCTTGAACAGGTATCTCATCCCATTCAAATGTTTATGAGCTTATTTATAACCATGCTAACAGAGATGTCTAAATGTACAGTATACTAATTTAGGGCATTAGATACTATATAGTCACTTCAAGGGCATTATGCTAAGTGAAATAAGTCAGACAGAGAAAAACAAATCCTGTAGGATCTCCTTATATATGGGATCTCAAAAAAAAGAAAAAAAAAAAGAAAAGAAAATGAGGTCAGATTATCTGTGGTCACAGAGGAGTCTCAGGAAGTGAGGGGAGGGGGGACCAGATAACGGTGGGCCAAAGGGACAAGGTTCCATTTTATGAATAATTACAGCATGGTGACTGTAGCAACACCACTGTCTCATGTATGTGAAAGTTCCTAAAGAAAGTATCCTAAAATTTCTTATTACCGGGGAAGAAATATTTTTTTAAAAATTTCCTTGAGATGATGGATACTAACTGAGCTTGCTGTGGTAATCATTTCCCAAAACATGTAAGTCAAGTCATTATGCTGGATACTTGAGACTTATTCAGAGATGTATGTCAACTATGTCTCAACAAAATGGAAAATAAAAAATAATTTGAAGCTTGAAATATGCATGAGTATCTAATGAGAGTTGATTATAATAAAAAGAAATAATAACAAAAACTATAACATTTAAAACACACCTGCAGCAGATGAACTGCATTAAAAATGTGCAGAAACACTGGGGACACCTCATCTGACAAAATTTTAATATTGCACACTTGTGGATACTTTTCCCTGTTGTTTCACAGAAAAGAATTCCTGTAAAACTGTAGAAAACGCAGTTTCTTTTACAAATGTTACTTGGCATTTTCAATCATTAATCTGCCATCAACTCAACAAGTCACTTTTACTTAATGAATGTGCCACCAATGTTAACAAAAATAAATTTAAATATCAAAACTAAAAGTACTGTATCAGAAATCCTGCACATAGAAGTAGTTTTTTTAAAAAACTGATCTTCTTACTTATTTTGATTATGTAAGACAACAACAGAAGCTGTATTGCTATTGACAATATTAAATTTTTATCATTATTTTCATAAGAAAGTACTTTAGGTAGACAAATGCTGAGATTCTTTTGCGGTCTTTCTATGTAGAAAAATACATTTATATACTTAACATATAAGCAATTTCTATTATTTCAAAAATAAAAATTAAGAAGAATTATATTTCTCCTGAAGAGCTTAATAGGCTTCCTTGGTGGCTCAGATGGTAAAGAGTCCCAGAGACTTTGGCTTAGGCCTTACCTTGGATGAATATTTTTTTAAAATTTAGTTTATTGAAATACATTTGACTTACACTGTTTTGTTTCTTTCTGCCACACAGCAAAGCGATTCACTAACATGCATGTACATTCTTTCTCACATTCTTCCATTCTGTTTATCACAGGATGCTGAGTGTAGCTCCCTGTGCTATACGGTAAGGCCGCGATGCTCGTCCATCATACACACCACAGTTTCCATCGCCAACCCCAGACTCCCAGTCCATCCCTCCCCTCCCGCCTCCGCCTGGGCAACCACAAGGCTAATCTCTATGTTTCATTGACTGGATCATTTATGTCATGGTTTGTATTTCGCATACAAGTGATGTCATATGATTTTTTCCATTAATATTTTACCAAATTTAATTTGGTAGAAGATGAGAAATTTAGTGAATTCAGCTCAGTTCAGTCTCTCAGTTGTGCCCGACTCTTTGCAACCCTGTGGACTGCAGCACACCAGGCCGCCCTGTCCATCACCAACTCCTGGAGTTTATTCAAACTCATGTTCATCGAGTCGGTGATGCCATCCAACCATCTCATCCTCTGTCATCCCATTCTCCTCCTGCCCTCAGTCTTTCCCAGAATCAGGGCCTTTTCCAATGAGTCAGTTCTTCGCATCAGGTGACCAAAGTATTAGAGTTTCAGCTTCAACATCAGTCCTTCCAATGAACACCCAGGACTGATTTCTTTTAGGATGGACTGGTTGGACCTCCTTGCAGTCCAAGGAACACTCAAGAGTCTCCTCCAACACCTTAGTTCAAATGCATTAATTCTTCAGTGCCCAGCTTTCTTAACAGTCCAACTCTTATATCCATACATGACCACTGGAAAAACCATAGCTTTGACTAGACAGACCTTTGTTGGCAAAGTAATATCTCTGCTTTTTAATATGCTGTCTAGGTTGGTCATAACTTCTTCCAAGGAGCAAGCATCTTATTTCAGGGCTGCAGTCATCATTGGATAATTAATGCCATTTAATTAACTAACATCATGCAAATACACAATGGAACATATCAGTGGAACCCCTCTAAGTCCTCAGACATCAAAAGAGAAAGTATCTCTCTGAGCAGCGCTCTCCTCTGACCGCGTTTTCTTGCTCTCAGTCCAGTGATGCCTGGTGACTGTTTGTCAACCAGTTTTCAGTAGAAATAGACACATAAACACGCCTGTTTCCAAGACACAGCACCTCCCAGCGTGGAGGACTACAGCCTGCTGGCTCCCAAAACCCTAACTGACTCATGAAATTCTGAAAATTTCACAACTGGCTTTCACAAAGTGGAACTGGCCGGTTCTAGAATGTTGTTACTCAAGCTCTGCTGTTTTAGACTTTGGTTAAGTTATAATCGCATGTAATAAATTTCACGTATCTAAACCGTAAGATCGGATAACCTGTGACATTTATACACTCCTGAAACCATCAGCACACACGGACAATACCCCTGACATCTTCTTCACAGACTCTTCCTCCTGCCTCTTTGCAACCCTGTCCTTCTCTCCCCGCCGTCCGCTTTCGCCACCCCAGCCCGTCACTCCAGATTGTCACAGAGCACCAGGTTAAGCCCCTGTTCCCGAGCGGCAGCGTCCCGCTGGCTGTCGGCTTTATCTGCTGCCCGCTGTGGACGGCCAGTGGGACGGCGTGTAGGTGGTGTGTATATCTCAACGCTGCTCTCGAAGTTTGACCCACACTTTCCTCCCCCCGCCGCACCCACAAGTCTGTTCTCCACGTCCGCGTCTCTCTTCCTGTCCTGCAAATAGGCTCCTCTGTCTCTTTTTCTAGATTCTGTGTGTATGGGTTAATATATGAGGTTCATTTTTCTCTTTCTGACCGACTTGTTTTTATGAATGAGCAGCGTTTCACTGAACGGATATCCCACTTCTGCATTCAGCCGCTCATCTGTTGGCGGACATCGGGTTGTTTGCAGTCTGAGGTTATTGCCTAGGGCTGTTATGAACATTCCATATAAGCGGGAATACGCTTTCCTTTATCCAGCCATGGACTAGTCAGGTCATAGGTCAGGTGAGTGCTTAACATTCGAATAAATGGGCAAACTATTCCAACTTGTTCCCTAAAGTGGGACTTCACCTTCCCATCAGTAGTGTAGGGAAGTTTGAGTTCAGTTCCCCCACACCTTACCAACATTCAGTATGGTCAAGTTTTTTAACTGTTCTGACAGATATGTAGTAGAATCTTATTGGCATTTAAATTTTCATTGACCTGGAAACTAACAGAGTCAGACATCTTTTAAACCATATATATTTTTGGATGATGTGTCTGCTCAAATCTTTTGAAATATCCCCTCTCATCATTCTGAAGGGACATAAGTCCTTTATCATGTAGCGTTTGCAAATATATTTCTCACAGTCTGAGGCATATCTTTTCATTCTTTTAACAGGTTTTTGATGGATGGATGAATGGATAGACTGAAAAGTAGGATTATTTAATTTTCACGAGGTCCAGTGATTGACACTTTCATGGGTTGTGGTTTTGATGTTGTAGCAAGTGAATCTCTGCTTCAAACAAAGTCACAAAGCTATTTTCTTACTTTCCTCTGGAATTTTTACAGTTTTAGGTTTCATATTTAGGTCCATTATCCATTTTGGATTAATCTACATGGTACAAGATATAAATCAAGCATTTAATTTGTTTTCATTTTGTTTTACTCTTGCACATGGATATTTAATTGGTCCAGAATAACTTGTTGGAAAGACTATTTTCTTCTACACTGAGTTTCCTGTAAAATTTTTTGTCAAAAATCAGTTGTTCATCTGTGTATAAGTCTACATCAGAACTCTTTTTCTGTTCTATTGACTTAACTTTCTATTTTTCAATAATACCATACTGTCTTTACTACTTTTATAATGAGATTTTAAGTCAAGCAGTATAAGTCTTCTTTTTTTGCTTTTCAAAGACATATTGTCTATTCCAGATTCTTTGCATTTCCAAGTGAATTTCATAATCAGTTTGCAAGTTTATACAAAACACATGTCAAGATTTTAATTGCAATTGCATTGAATCTGCGAATTTGGAAATAATTGCATCTTAAAAATACTGAGTCCTCTGATAAATGAACAAGGTGCATCCTTCCGTTTATATGGGACTCCCTCACTCTCAGTGTTTCATAGTTGTAGGTGGGTAGCTATTGCACTGTTTTGTCTAATCCTGTAGTATTTCATGTTTTTGCTGTTACTGTAAATGGCATCTGAAAATTTGCATTTCTGATGATTCATTGCTAATATACATAAGCACAACAGAATTTTGCATGTGGATTTTTATTTTCTGCAACTTCACAGAGCTCACTGTTCCTAGTAGTTCTTTGTAGGATCCACTGGATTTTTACATAGATGACCAGGCATGTGAACAAAGGGACGGTTTCACTCCAACCTTTCTAGCCTCAATACTCTTTTTCTTGCCTTGCTGCATTGGCTAGAATTTCCAGTACAACACTGAATAGGAGTAAGTGATGAGAGAAGTCTTTCACATCCAAGGGGGAAGCAGTCAGTCTTTTATCATTAAACTATAGATTTTTATAAGATGCCCTTTATCAGGGTGAGGAAGTGTTTTTATATTCTTATTTCTCTTTGTGTTTCTAATTTATTTCTGGCAGATGGACTTTCTTTACCATTTCATATATTGAAGTCCATTGGTGATTAATTCTTCCCACTTTTGAATGTCTGAAAAAGTCTTTGTTTTACTTTTGTTTATGAAAAATATTTTGTCTGAGTATAGAATTCTAGGATGACATTTTAATGTCAGTACTTTACATGCTGGGGGCGGGGGGCATCCCTGATGGCTCAGTTGGTAAAGAATCTGCCTGCAATGCAGGAGAACCCGGTTCGATCCCTGGGTTGGGAAGAGCTGCTGGAGAAGGGAAAAAGCTACCCAGTCCAGGATGCTGGCCTCGAGAACTCCGTGGGCTACACAGTCCATGGGTTGCAAAGGGTCGGACACGACTGAGCGACTTTCACTCTCATAGTATATTAGTATTTTTCTGTTGGAAACTGGTGTCTTGAACAGATTTCCCATCTCATTCAAATGTCTATAAGCCTATTTCTAATCATGCTAATAGAGATGTCTAAATGTGTAGTATACTAAATTAGGGCGTTTGATTCACTGTGCTCTGTTACATTTTCTAAATCCCTTGATCGCTGTATGTTTTCTTATGGCTAGCAACTTCGCGAGGTCTTCAAGTTCACTAATTCCTCTTTTTCCCAAAAAAATCAGCACACACGTATTTCTCATTTCACACATTATATTTTTCATGTCTACAAGTTCTATTAGGATGCATTTTATATCTTCACTGTATCTACTTAACTTTTGAACATACAGAAGACAGTTATTAAAAGTGTTTTACATTTTCTATCATATGCATCAGTCCCTGGGCAGTTTTACCAGGTTGCATTTTCTTCCTATTATCAGTTCAGTTCAGTTCAGTTGCTCAGTCGTGTCCAACTCTTTGCAACCCCATGAACTGTAGCACACCAGGCGTCCCTGTCCATCACCATCTCCCGGAGTTCACTCAAACTCATGTCCATCGAGTCAGTGACGCCATCCAGCTATCTCATCCTCTGTCATCCCCTTCTCCTCCTGCCCCCAATCCCTCCCAGCATCAGAGTCTTTTCCAATGAGTCAACTCTTCCCATGAGGTGGTCAAAGTATTGGAGTTTCAGCTTTAGCATCATTCCTTCCAATGAACACCCAGGACTGATCTCCTTTAGAATGGACTGGTTGGATCTCCTTGCAGTCCAAGGGACTCTCAAGAGTCTTCTCCAACACCACAGTTCAAAAGCATCAATTCTTTGGTGCTCAGCTTTCTTCACAGTCCAACACTCATATCCATACATGACCACTGGAAAAACCATAGCCTTGACTAGACAGAACTTTGTTGGCAAAGTAATGTCTCTGCTTTTTAATATGCTATCAAGGTTGGTCATAACTTTCCTTCCAAAGGAGTAAGTGTCTTTTAATTTCATGGCTGCAGTCATCATCTGCAGTGATTTTGGAGTCCCCCAAAATAAAGTCTGAACTGTTTCCATTGTTTCCCCATCTATTTCCCATGAAGTGATAGGACCAGATGTCATGATCTTCATTTTCTGAATGTTGAGCTTTAAGTCAACCTTTTCACTCTCCTCTTTCACTTTCATCAAGAGGCTTTTTAGCTCCTTTTCATTTTCTGCCATAAGAGTGGTGTCATCTGCATATCTGAGGTTATTGATATTTCTCCCAGCAATCTTGGTTCTAGCTTGTGCTTCTTCCAGCTCAGCGTTTTTCATGATGTACTCTGCATATAAGTTAAATAAGCAGGGTGACAATATACAGCCTTGATGTACTCTTTTTCCTATTTGGAACCAGTCTGTTGTTCCATGTCCATTTCTAACTGTTGCTTCCTGACCTGCATACAGATTTCTCAGGAGGCAGGCCAGGTGCTCTGATATTCCCATCTCTTTCAGAATTTTCCACAGTTTATTATGATCCACACAGTCAAAGGCTTTGGCATAGTCAATAAAGCAGAAATAGGTGTTTCTCCGGAACTCTCTTGCTTTTTCCATGATCCAGCGGATGTTGGCAATTTGATCTCTTGTTCCTCTGCCTTTTCCAAACCCAGCTTAAACATCTGGAAGTTCAAGGTTCATGTATTGCTGAAGCCTGGCTTGGAGAATTTTGAGCATTACTTTACTAGCATGTGAGATGAGTGCAATTGTGCGGTAGTTTGAGCATTCTTTGGAATTGCCTTTCTTTGAGATTGGAATGAAAGCTGATCTTTTCCAGTCCTGTGGCCACTGCTGAATTTTCCAAATTTTCTGGCATATTGAGGGCAGCACTTTCACAGCATCATCTTTCAGGGTTTGAAACAGCTCAAGTGGAATTCCATCACCTCCACTAGCTTTGTTCGTAGTGATGCTTTCTAAGGCCCACTTGACTTCACATTCCAGGATGTCTGGCTCTAGGTGAGTGATCACACCACCATGATTTTCTTGGTCATGAAGATCTTTTTTGTACAGTTCTTCCGTGTATTCTTGCCACCTCTACTTAATATCTTCTGCTTCGTTAGGTCCAGACCATTTCTGTCCTTTATCGAGCCCATCTTTTCATGTAATGTTCCCTTGGTATCTCTAATTTTCTTGAAGAGATCTCTAGTCTTTCCCATTCCATTGTTTTCCTCTATTTCTTTGCATTGATCACTGAGGAAGGCTTTCTTATCTCTCCTTCTGTTCTTTGGAACTCTGCATTCAGAAGCTTATACCAGACTTCCCTGTCCTTCACCATCTCCTGGAGCTTGCTGAAACTCATGTCCATCGAGTTGATGATGGCATCCAACCATCTCATCCTCTGGCATCCCCTTCTCCTTCTGCCTCCAACCTTTCCAGCATCGGGGTCTCTTCTAATCAGTCAGCTCTTCACACTGGTGGCCGCAGCGGGGGTGAGCATGTGGGTGTGCAGCCCTCGTGCAGTGTCGGTGGAGATGTACAATGGTGTAGCTACTCCAAAACCAGGACAGTCCCTTGAAATTACAGACATAGTTTCCATACGATCCAGGAATACAACTCAGCGGTAAAGAACCGGCCTGCCAATGCAGGAGACACAGTTCAATCCCTGGGTCAGGGAGATCCCCTGGAGAAGGAAATGGCAACCCACTCCAGTCTTCTTGCCTGGGAAATCCCATGGACAGAGAAGCTGGTGGGCTGCAGTCCACGGGGCCACAGAGAGCTGGACACGTGACCCAGTGACTGAGTGGGCATGCCGGCGTTCCTCTCAGCATGGCTACATCCTAGACAGAGTGATTCAGGCAAAAAGGAGAACACAAGTCATCCAAATTGGAGAGGGAGGAGCAAAGGTATCTCTGGAGATGGCACGATCCTATACGTGAATGACCCTGAAGACTCCACATGTGCCACGAAACCGCTGGAATTAATACACGGATTCGGCACATTTCAGGATATAGAAGCAGCACACGTCAATCAATACACAAGTCAGCTGTGCTTTTATACACTAAATAATTTGAAAAAGAAATTAAGAAAACAGTCTTATTTATAATAGACTCAAAAATAAAAATAATGAAAATGAAATTTATAGATAGGAATATGAGCATGTTTTGAAGATTCTGAGAGCTATCTTTAGATAAAAGCACTAAGTATCAGGAGAAATGCAAAGAAAACATTGAAATTTGAGTTAAATTCTGTTATTTTCATATGATGCCCTTATACCACAGAGCTGCTTTCCGTGCTCGATAGCCAACATCTTGTTTTGTTTTCCTCATTTTCGCTTAGACTTTGGATCACCAACTTCACTTCGCGTCAACAATTCCATTTAAAAGACGTGCATTTCTCACCTCAGGATTCTTCTCCCTGTGCTAAGTGCTGTCTCAAATTTATAGAACCGTAAATTAATTACTGCTCTTCTGAATGGAGAAAATAAGATACTTTATACAGATTTACAAGAAAGAAAATTTCTCTTTTTCTGTTTTTCAATAGCTTCAAAAGTTGAAAGTATGAAATTCACAAGATAAGAAACAGTGTCAGGATAAAACATTTGAATTAGAAGGGTTTCTTTTTATATTCCCCTAATAATGTCAGGTCACTTGATGCATTCTACTCACTGAAGGGTGAAAATAATCCCTGAGGAGCGAGTCCATTCTAGAGGTGCGTTCATACACAGCGCGTTACTAACCTGGGCCTGTTGTGAAATTCCACTCAGCCAAGGACTCCTTGGCCTTTTCCCTTTCTGGCTTTTAGTTTTTGTCCATATAGGCTGTGACAGCTAGCTTTTTGTGCCATCTGTCCATGGGGGATCCCAGTCATTTGGCCAAACATTGTTCTGTGAAGATGCTTCTGGACGAGAGTCACATTCGAATCTGGAGGCTGAGTGGTGGGCCCCACCCAATCAATTGAAGGCCTGAATAGACCAAAAATGCTGACCCTCCCGTGGATATGAGGGAACTCTTCTTGCCTGACCGTCTTTGAACTGGGACACTGGTGTCTCGACCCCCCTTTGGACTTGAGTGAAGCATCAGTTCTTCCTGGGCCCCCAGATGGGAAACACACCCTCCCTTCTCCTGGCACCAGGCCTTTGGACGAGGACTGGACCTAACCGTCAGCTTTCCGGGGCCTCCAGTTGATGGCTGCAGAGCTCGTCAGCCTCCCCGATTGTGTGAGCCAGCTCCTTATAATCAGTCTTTACATGTGTACAGCCTATTGGTCTGTTTTTCCAGAGAGCTCTGACTAATATCTAAGGTTTGCCAAAGACTTTTTGAAATGACTCAAAGCTGAGTAGAAGATGAAGGCCCTGAGCCCTTCTTTCGAGGTCATACAGCTTAGGACATCTTGCAAAATGTGTTCCTGTCGTTCACTTGCGAGGGCACTGAAAAGAAGGGAGATACTGCTAAACTCTTTTCTGTGACTGCGCTCTGCAAAAGGTTACCCTTGCTCAGCTCCGGTGTCATATTTACATCTGTCACGCTGGCTGGGAGCTTTTATAACCACTGGCTTCTTCTGCCCTCCTGGTCTGAATTCCACAGCGACAGTGCACACACACACGTGTGCACACACTGAGCGAGCGGCAGGCACGAGGCCACCGGGCCTGGGAATCTCCCGTTTTGTCTCTTTGCTCTGATTCCTGCTCCTTAATTACAAAAACATTGGGCAAATGTCAGTCAGATGAATCTGTTTGCGAAAACCCACGGCCATGTGTGCGTTCTCCCAGGATACGGCGCAGAGTGACTCAGCACGAAGTCCTCTCACCCAGAAAACATCTTGAGCAAAATTCAGGGAAAACCCCGCAGAAACACCATGCCGACACAATGCCCTCCACTGACCGTGGGTGTGGACGGCCCAGAGCGCCTGCCGCGGTCACAACCATCTGGGGCCCTGGGGGCCGAGAGACTCTGGTTTCCTGTGTATCATGGATCAGAGCTCAGATGTGTTTAGGGCTTAAGAGAAACAAAAGCCCTAGCTGTCTGCATGGAGTTGCTCGACTTCAATGTGCAAGTGAGATCCTTATTGGAAGAATCGAGGCGGGTGCTTCCTCCTCGACGCTCTACTGCGGGTGGAGGCTGGTCTTTGGCATTGAGAACCGGGAGCCTGATCGGTGGGTTGGGCCCAGATGGTATTGGAGGTCTGGGTGGAACGGACCCAGCTGCAGCCACCTTCCAGGGGCCCCTCAGTAGACACCTGGTGTCCCGTGTGGAACCGGAGACGATGCTCCCTCCCGGCCTGGAGTGGACCAGCTCCCACTGCCCTGGGGAAGAGGAGCCCCCTTACTGACGCCCAGTGTGCTTCCTGGCCCATTCGTGGAGATGCCCTCAGACTGCCATCTGTTCCTTACCCCTTCCTCTCTGCGTTCCCTGCTTTATCACAGTCCAAATATGCACCTGTCTGTCAGGGCAGCCAAACATCCCCGGGATTTGCTGGAACTTTGGTTCCTCATTGAACACCTTCTGGTACTGACCATAAACTGATCTGGAGCCTGGGCTGGGAACAGGTTGCTGATGGAGGGTTTCTGAGGCAAAAGCAGCCTTCACATCACTTTAGAGTCTTCCCAATCCCCAGCAGCACAGGATGAGACTTGGTTTTCAGGCTGCGATCGAGCCTCCCCAGGGCTCAGCAAGGAATTCTGTGGGAAGAGGTCCTTTGAAAGCTGCTGTCCCTTCAGGTCTCAGCTTCACACCTAGAATATTCCCAGAGACTGGTCTGGTCCAGGCACATGGCATTTATTGACGTTAACTGTCGACTTAGCAAACGAACAAGACGTTCATCAGTGAACTTCTGCAGGGTAATCAGAAGTCCCCTGAGGGACAAGGGGAGGAGCAGTGGAGTGTGGACAGGGCCGCCAGGGGAGCCCCCGTCCCTCCTGCAGTCAGGGCCCCCTTCGGCCAACGCCCTGGGGCCCTTCCCCCAGGCTGGGGTCGCAGCCCTGCCGGCAGGAGGCCAACCCCCTGCTAACTCCTGAAGATCACAGGCCAGTGGGAGAGACACACGCTCCAGGAATCCGAAGATAAGCTTGAGTGAATGGGGTCCTGAGAGACATGGGACATAGGTCAGGCCAGGGAGCTGGCGGAGGTCTCGGTCAGCTGGGCCCGGAGGAGACCTGGGAACTGAGGTTTGAGCTCCTCCAGTGGAAAGAACCAGCCATCCGGCAGCAACGGGAAGGGGTTTTGCAGAAGGGGTAGCAAGTTCAAGGTCCCTAAAAAGAGCTCTTGGGGCATAGTAAGGGGGAGAGGGGCCCAGAGGGTGTGGGAGGGGAGGGGCAGCAAGGACGCTGGGAGGAGGTGGCGGGGGTGTCTGCCGTGTCTCTGTGGTCACTCTAGGGGCTGGCAACGGGGGGACGGCGTGGTGGTCAGGGTGCGGCTGACCTGGCGGGCAGCAAACCAAGGCCTCCCAGGGGGCGCTCGTGGTAAAGAGCCTACCTGCCAGTGCCAGAGATGTAAGAAATGTGGGTTCAATTCCTGGGTCAGGAAGATCCCCTGGAGGAGGGCATGGCAACCCACTCCAGGATTCTTGCCTGGAGAATGCCCTGGACAGAGGAGTCTGGCGGGCTGAAGTCCCTGGGGTCACAAAGAGTCAGACACGACTGAAGCGACTCAGCACACAGGCAGCGGACAGCTATCTCGAGTTTGGGGGCACCCAGCACTCCCTGAGCCGTCCTGGGCTCACAGGGTCCCTGGAGAAGGGGCTCCGCGGTCTGGCTCCTGGGGGCCGGCGAGGCCTTGGGGGCTGGGAGCCCGCGTCCCAGGCTCCGGCAAAGGCCGGAGGGGGCGGGACAGACCCGCAGAGCCGGGCCTCGGTGGGCGCAGAGGCTGGGCAGGAGTTCTCACGGTCAGGATGACTCATGGCCTCGGCCTGAGAGGCCGGGCTGTCTTGCACGGCGCGGGTGAGAAAGGTGTAGAGCCGGCGCCTCTGCCGTGGACGTGGGTTTACCTCCGAGGTGAGCTTGAACGGAAGTCAAAGGGCGGGAGGCTGAAGCCAGATGGGGCGGGGCCTGGCTGGGGAGAGGCGGAACCCGACGGGAGGAGTGAGGCCAGGAGGCCAGCGTGGAGGAGGCCCCACAGCAGGAGCCGATGTCAGCTGTGGGTGCAGGACACCGCGGAGGGGAGCGGCCGGCGCCCCCAGCTGAGGCGCCCCGACTGCTGGCGCCAGGTCCCTGCGACCCTGTGGTCTCCATGGAACAGGAGTCTGCAGCCCGGGGGGCCTTGGCCGTTCCCAAGAGCAG
Organism: Aepyceros melampus; assembly: GCA_006408695.1. Classification (NCBI taxonomy): domain Eukaryota; kingdom Metazoa; phylum Chordata; class Mammalia; order Artiodactyla; family Bovidae; genus Aepyceros; species Aepyceros melampus. The sequence goes on along the minus strand of SJXQ01012969.1, from coordinate 296,081 downwards.
GGAAAGCGCAGAGACGCGAGCTCCTAGGCACCCTCGCCCCCAGCTGAGCTGGGGCCTCTGCGGTCACTGGGGTCGCTGGGCCCTCCGGCCTGGACCCGCAGGCCGTGCCCCGCTCCCAAGCAGCCCCCGAGTGTGGGGGCTCCAGAGAGGGCCCTCGCTTCACCGCTGACGCCGGCAGGGCACAGAGCCCCAGGGCGGCTCAGAACCGTTCTGACCCAGCGGGCTCTGGGGCTGCGCCGTTTCACACGGGAGGGAGCTGGGGCCCGGGGGTCCCGGCTGGAGCCGGACTTCCCGCTGCAGACGCCCCTGCACTCCGCCAGCATCTGCAGGCCTCGCTCCGGGCGCACGCCGCCCTGCCCGGCCCACAGCGTGGCTGTGCGGCTACTCCGTCCCCGCCAGAACTAGAAACAACCCGCGACCTCATCCTGCCTGGCCTCCATCCACGGGAGTGTTTAAAGGAATCTTCTCCTCCCGCGAGCAGCCCGGGCGCCCTCGAGTCGGAGTCGCAGGCTGCAGTTTCTCCTCTGCTGTCGGTCACGGCAGAGCGAGTTCCCGGAACCCTCCGCCCACAGCGGGTGAGAAAGCCCGGCCGCGGGCGGAGGCCGAGAGCAAACAGCTGTGGCCGCTTCCCGTCCAGGGCTCCCCGCGCCGGCCCGACGGCGCAGCCGCCCTCACCTCCACCCCCGGGGACGCAGAGCTGCGGGGGCGGTGCTGAGCGGGTGGGGACGGTCCCGGGCGCCCTCACCTCCCCCTGGGATGGGGGTGGCGCTGTGAACAGGGGAGGGTCCCAGGCGCCCTCACCTCCACCCCCCAGGGACAAAGAGCGTGGTTGGGGGGCTCTGTGAAGATGGGGCGAGTCCCTTGGCGCCCTCACTTCCTCCTGGGATGGGGGGAGCTTCTGTGAACAAGGGAGGGTCCCTGGCGTCCTCACCTCGCCCCACCAGGGACACAGAGCCGGGGTGGGGAGGAGTGCGGGTGGGGAGGTAGCGAGACTCCCCAGGGCCCGCACTGGGCTGACCCTCCTCAATCCTATCCAAACCTCGCTAGCTCAGGGTTTTCGCATCTGCTCCTCTGTAAACCGTCGGTCCACCCTTTAGCTCAGAAGGTTCTCATGAGCGTCCAGAGCCCAGGCTCAGAGTAGACCCTGTTCCCAGGCCGCGGGCAGAATCTCCTCGCCTTTCTGGTGAATCCCGTGCCGTGTCTCCCTGCGTGCGTGCCAGAGGGTCAACGCTCAGGTGTTTACTGTGAATGGAAGTGACTGCCTAACAGGCAGCTGCCAGGCGTAATTGGGAATCTCAACCCGGTTTCCCTGGCGCGTAAACCCTAAATTAGCTCCAGAGACAGGAAGACACCCTTTCCCCAGGCTTCTCAGCGTCTGGAGTCACTGGGCTTGGCCCCTTGGCTGCTTGCTCCTTCCATTCTGCCCGTCCTTCCCCTCCTCTCAGGGGCCAAATCTACCGTCCGCTGTCTGGAACTGGACACCTGCCCGAGGGGTGGGCTGGAGCCTGCATTGCCCCGGGCACTTCCGGGAGCCCAGCCCAGCCCCCAGCTGCAAGGACGCTCTAAACCAGCTGACCTTTGACTCTGTTGAGGCTGACACTGTCCCCAGCCAGGCATGGTCATTGGCCAGTCAATGGCAGATCCTGCTGCCACCGACACAGCTGGCCTCACTGCACTCTCCCTGGCCTCCCAAACGGCTGTGAACGCGGAAGTTTCTGGAGCCTGGCGGGCCGTGCACTGGTCTCCTGGGGCTGCTGTAAGGAAGGGCCATGCAGCCAGGTGAATTCTCGTACCCCTCTGGAGGCTCTGGGGGCGGCTCCTCCTGGGGCTGTGTGACCTTGGGGGCCCCTAGGCTGCTGGCTGCACCCCTCCCCTTGCCACCTCTAACCTCCCAGGGTGTCCTGTGTCCTGGTGGTCCTCTTACTAGGAGGACACGGGTCCCTGGACTTAGGTCGCCCTCCCCCAGGACAGCCTCACCTGCAGAGACCGGTCCCGGACAGGGCCGAGCTCACCGGTTACAGGTGGCCGGGCGCTGGGGATGTGACTCCCCCTCCAGCGGGCAGGCTGCTCGCTGCTCTGGCCTTTGCTTCCTCCTTCCAGCAGACTCACCCTATTCCTCATCCCTGAAGCTGAAACCTGCTCCAGGGTCTGCCCTGTGTGACCCGGCCTTGCTTTGCGGTTCCAGGTCACATGCCCCTCTGTCCCGGGGTGGGTGGCCCCCTGGACATCCTGTGCCCACCCCTGCCTCTGGTCCCCCTTTCCCTGTAAGAGAGCTGCCCAGCCCAGCCCCAGCAGGGCCTCAAGCATTCCTGCCATCTGTCACCTCCCGTCACCTCCCTGCCCCAGAAGGGATGACCCCTCCTTCAATTCTGCTCACCTGGGTCTTTCCTGGGACACCCCTGACCTCAGATGCCCTCCCCAGAGGCCAAGATCCAGTCATGCATGTCCTGTCTCCTCAAGAAGCCTCCCCCCTGGAAGGAACATCTCCCTGGGGCCCCAGCAGGGCGGCCCTCCGACCTGTCCTGGGTGTGGTCTGTTCTCATCTGCCCGGTGCTCCTGAGACGCTCAGCACAGCAGCACTTCCTGTCCTAACGCTCGTGGGGTAGGTGGTTGCCAGTGGCTGAGCAGCCGAGTTGTTGTTAAGTCGCTCAGTTGTGTCCAACTCTGTGTGACCGCAGGGACTGTAGCCTACCAGGCTCCACTGTCCATGGGATTCCCCAGGCAAGAATGTTGATGTGGGCTGCCATTTCCTCCTCCAGGGGACCTTTCTCACCCAAGGATGGAAGCTGCGTCTCCTGAGTCTCCTGCATGGTGGGCGGATTCTTTATGGCTGAGCCACCAGGGAAGCCTGACTAGATGGTACCTTCTGCCGGCAAGTGGGGTGTGAGGGCCAGAGGCCAACTTCTGGCCAAGGAAAAGCCAAACTGTAAGCAAAGTCAGGTCAACTGGCAAATCAACTGCTAGTCACTGATGAGGCTTTAAGGAAAATGGGTTAGACGTTCTTCTCTGGAGTTTGCATAACGTCAGCTTAGTCACATCGTGCTCAGAATTTTAAATCTGAAGCATGTGACCGTGCCACCTGCCAGCTGGCCCCGAGTAAGACATCGTGCCTTGAGCAGGATGGCCCAAACCCGCCTGCGGTGCAGGAGACTGGGGTTCGATCCCTGGGTTGGGAAGATCCCCTGAAGAATCCCATGGACAGAGGAGCCTGGTGGGCTACAGTCCACTCCACTTGCAAAGAGTCGAACATGTCTCACACACACACACGCGCGCGCGCACACACACACACACACACACACGTTCTTTGAGTCAAGTTTCTTCTCTGCACATCAGAAATTGACATTGTCTACCTGATAATAAGTGAACAGTTGCCGTAGACAAGTGCTTTCAGAAACTACCAGCAGTGAGCAAGGTAACAGATGCTGCCTGTTCAGTCACAAGCCCCCCCGCTCCTCTCCGCCCTCCATCCCGTGGATGCCTGAGCTGGACCTCGGCAGGGCAAGACTGCGTGCGCCTGTGGCCCCTCTGTGACCCCCACCCAGCAAGGACCCAGGTGGAGAAGCAGGTTCCTCAGCAACGTTACTGCTCAGATTCCAAGGTGGCTCAGAGCAAACCCCCTCCGATGCCTTTCAGTTGAGACATCACTTGTCCCCGGCTCTGCCCACCAGGGCCTGGTGCCTCGGGTGCCATCTGCCAGCCCGTGCAGGGGGCCACTCCTCTGTGCAAGGCCCAGCCTGTCCTTTGGGGGTGCCTCATCGCCCCCCCCCCACTGTCCACTCCCTCCTCTGCCTATGGTCCAGCCTGCCTGGGGGACATGTGCACTCTGGTGAGGGGCAGGGAGCCCACTGCTGCCTGCTATTCTTACTTCCAGAGGCTCCCCCTGTGTAACCCACCCTTGGGGCTGTCGGCTAAGAGAGGCTGTGGAAGCTAATTACAGGTTGTTCTGCTCCCGGGAAAGTCTGTGCGGGAGGTTCTCTGTCCCACACGGGGTGTCCCCAGGGAGCGGCCACCCTGTGGGGTCCAGGCTGGGCATGAAGCAGATTTGGATGAAAATAAGTTCACCCGGTCCTGTTTCTCAGTCATCCAGCTGGTACACTGACGCCCCTTTAGATTAAATATCGCACTTTCTGCACATGATAAATGAATTCATCCGCACAGCTTCGTCAGTACATATACTGACCGTTCCACCCAACGGTTCCTTGCTTTCTGCTGATGGCCTTTTCCTTGGTTGAGAGAGACCGTTCTCACTTTGGGTAATGCGAACCAGATTGGGAGCCTACAACTTGCATTCTCTCTCTTCAGCAAAAAGGAGCGCTCCAGCCAATCTTGCTGGTTTTATTTATAGCATTGTATTTCCTGAGAGAAGGCAGGAAAAGTCCGTCTTCCCCGGCTCCTGCGGCCCCTCCCCCGTGGTCCCCCAGCTGCGGCCAGAGCAGGGGCGGGCCGCACGGGTGGGGGCGGAGGGGGCCGGACCGGACCGGCGCCAGGTGCCCCAGCAAATGCCGGATCAGAGGAGGAATTATGTCATCCCGCCGCGGAACGAGTCCAGCGCTTCCGCGTGCATCTGACTGCCGGCCGCACGGACTCCGCGCATATAAGGGGCGGCCGCGGCCCGGCTGCGGATCCAAGCCCAGCTCCTCTGCAGAACGGGGTTGGGTCTCCTCCTGCGGCCCTTCATCCCTCGCCGACCCCCTCCCGGCTCTGAGCCAGTCATTCCTGCAGGGTTTCCACACCAGGTAAGAGCGGCTTCTCCATTGACCAAATCGTTGCGCTATAGTTTAACTTTTCAGAAAAGTCTTTTTTTTTTTTTTTTAATTTTATTCTAAGAAGGGAGAAGGAGAAAGTGCAAACTAGTTTTGAAGTAGGGAGGGAGCTTGCCTGTTGGCACCTAAGCAGAAACTGGACTTCACCTCGGCCTCCTGCTGCTCAGTGGCCGAGCGGGGGCGGGTGAGCTCCCTCTAGCATCTTTTCGGCACGGAGGATGCTGTGATCCCGCCCGGACTGCCCATCGCCTGAGGACCCCGGGGCTTTCCTAAAGGTAGCTGCTTGGAATCCTGGGCAGGGCTTCCGTTTCAGCCACTGAATAGGATGCTTCCATAAAGTCTGTTACTGGGGGGCGGTCATGAGGAAGAAACTAGAAGTTGTTCCTGAGGATGTGAAAAAATGATGTTATAAAGACACATGCTAAACAGTTTTCATAGCTGAAAAGTGTTTCTGAAAGTTTTTAATGAATGGTATTTAGTAAGTCAGTGAAGACTGCCCTGACTGCCCAGGGACTCCAGCTGTTCTTACAAGCTTGGGGGATAATTTGCAGATGAAAAGGCAGCGGGAATTGGCAAATTAGCCTAACTTCTGTGAAGGGGGGTCAGGCTCCTTTGCAGAGGGAGGCTGAGGACAGTGAAGGGCTCTGTTGAATCACCTCGTTCTTGACCATTGGAAGGTGGTATTTCTCAGTAAAGTTTGCGCTGATTGCTGGTATAAGAAGAATTGTAAAAGGTCTTTGCAGATCTTTGTGAAAGTTCTAATGTAATTAGGTGTGACATTCCGACTATAACCGTAAGCCCTAACTGTGTGAAGCGAGGTGTGCAGCGTGGGCGCGGGGTCCCCGCAGCGTGTCCTACGATGGCGTGTGTGTTGCCTTTTAACAGCACGGGGCAAGAGAGGCTGGAGCCCCAGCTGCGCCCCTGGTGGTTTCTTTTCTGCCGGGCGACCCCCGAGGCGGGCTGGCCCCCCGGCCCGCGTGGCAGACGTCTGTCTCAGCGCCAGAGGGTTTGCTCTTGTTCCTGACAGAGCTCCGTGTGCGTCCTCGGGGCAGACGCGGAGCTGAGCCCTCGGGACGTGGGACTCTGTAGTTCCGCTGGAGCTTGCTGCCTGCCGGAGGCGGTCGTCCCGCTGTCCGTCTGTGCGGGACGGAGGGCACGCCTGCCCCCGCTGGCGCTGAGATCGCTTGTGCAGGACTCACGGAGTGGCAGTGCTGTTCTGAGTCCCCGAGGAGGGCTCACCGCGTGACTCAGTCCTCGGATGAGTCCTGCCAACGGCAGCCTTTCCGTCTCTCCTGCTGGGCTGCTTCAGAAGTCTTACAAAACGGACTTGCTCGGCGGCTCATTGCCCACACTCACTCAGTGAGTGGCTGATTTAAACGCCCGGTCCTCATTCCACAGAAGGGGCGCCGGAGAACGGAGGACTCAGGGACGCCTCCCCAGGCAGCACGGTGATGCCGGCACCGCCGCTTTGCGGGAGCCTTGCCCGCGAGGCCCGCCCAACGCCTGGGGGTGCAGGCGGAACACAGCCAAGCCCCGCGCTTGCTGTGGACCGGCTGAAGGCAGGTGTGTCTGCAGCCTGCGGGACGGGAGAGTCCTGCTTGGAGCCCGTTCCACGGGCGACGGTCCCCGTCTCCGGGGAAAGCCGCTCCTTCTGGAGAGGCTCCTCCAGGGATTTCTTTCTCACTAAGAAGCTCAGGACCCCTGAAGCCCTAAACAGGAGGGTCGGGGTCTCGGATTGGCTTCACCTCTGCGGAACACAGAGTGTTGCTGGAAGGGCCCTGGAGCTCGTGCTCAGGGGTGGTAAGGAGGCTGAGGCCCAGACGCGGGGATGCTGAGCAGGGGTTAACCCTGGAGCGGGCTCCCGGCCAGGCTCTGACTTCTGGGCCAGTGTCTGCTGAGCCTGCCAACTGAGAATCCTGAAGAATGGAAAAACAGGCCTCAAGAAAACAGAAAAGCAAAGCAAAAATGATTACTAAGTAGAAGGCTATTTTCTTAGCAGTTATGATCCAGCAAACTAGGTTTACTTCTAACTCATACACAGTTACCATTTATTCTCTTTAATTAAATCACGTGCAACTTTTTTTGGCTATTTATGCAAAATATCTTTGTAGGCTATTTTCCCGAGGCTGATATTTTTCTAAATTCGAACTTCCTGGGCTTATGTTCTGGCTCTGGGCAAGCACTTAACTTGTTTGAGCCTCCACTTACCCATCTGCAAAATGGCCATGATAATGATCATATCTGTCTCCTAAGTCATTATGAGGATTAAATAATATGAATGCTTAGGACATAATTAGTACAGTGCTTGTTGACAAATGCTAGTCCAATGAGTACCAACTTTAGTAGAAAAACTCATTTGAAAAGCATATTTTCATATTTTATACACGAACTGTTTTTAAATGATCATATGAGTAAAACTTCCGATCCAAATTAGGAGCTGTGGTTATGTTTTCTTAAGTAACAGGGTCTGATTTATCTGCAGGGGTTTGGCTGGGAAGACGCAGGATGCTGCGGTCACTGCTGCTGCTGGCCCTGTGGGCCTGGTCCAGCGCTCAAGGTGAGTGTGGACCCCCGGGTGTTCTGGTCCAGCGCTCAAGGTGAGTGTGGACGCCCCTGGGTGACCTGGGACCCCAGGACGAGGTTCACCTGCTGGATAAGGGTGGATAAAGCAGAGGCCTGGCTGGAGCACCTCACCCTTAGGACCTTAACTTAGTTTAAAATAAATCTTCACTCACTTTTGAGTCCATACAATAGGAAATTTATTTTTGGAAAATTGAGGTTTAGAGAGAAATGCCCTCCCACCGACAGATGCAGCCTTTTGCTGGGCACGTTCTGTCTTCTTTCTTTCTTTTTAAAATTGGATTAAAAACAAACTGTTTATTTGGTTGTGCCGCAAGGCATGTGGGATGTCAGTTCCCCAGCCAGGGATCAAACCTGTGGCTCCAGTTTTGGAAGTGCAGACCCTTAAACACTGGACCTCCAGAGAAGTTGCTGCCTTTTTTCTGTATGTGATATTTACAACATACTGAAGTATTTGGTGTTTTACCGCTTCTATCCTTACCACATTTTTGCACTTAAAAACATATCTAAATATTACTTCATGTGTTTATTTTCTTACAACACGATTTTTAATGACTGCAATATTCCATTAGAAGGTACCCCTCTATTTTTAGGCCATTCCCATCTACATTACACATTTACATGACTATAAGTGACACCACAGGGAATACTGTTGTGAATACATATATCCTTGCATTTGTGGGTACATATTTAGGATAACTTACCAGAGTAAAATTGCAGAGTCAAAGTCTTTAATGCTTTTAAGCACTTCTGACATCCGGCCAAACAGCTGTACTGCAGGTAGTAGATGAACACTTCTGTCAACAACACCGTGTAATCGAATGCTTCGATTTGCCAAGTATTAGATAAAAGTTATGCTTTGTTTAGACTTTCTGTTCAGAAAGTTATTTTGAATGATTTAAAGTGTTACGGTGTTGGTGAGGGCGGACAACCTCTTTCCAGTATTTGGACGGTGCATTAAAACCATGCGTTTGTGGCCTTGAGGCTCATGGTCTCTCAGACGCTCTCCTCCAGGGTGAGCCCTGAGAGGCAGGATGCATTTCTGAGAAATACAGGGTCCCCAGGGAGGAGTTCAGCTCAGATTATGTCCCGAGGAAAGCGCCATCGGAGGCAGCCCTCCGCAGCGGAGCACCTGCCGGCCCGCTCAGGTGCGGAGCAGAGCCGGCAGCACGGTCCTTGTCAGGGAGGTGGAGAGTGGGAGCCGGACCCCACTTCCTTTCTCCGTGAAGGCTCCGCACTGGTCCGCAGAGAGCCGGGGAGCCGGGGCTGCGGTCGGCGGCGGGGAGGGCGGGTCAGGCAGCGCCCGGGAGAGGAGGGAGGCGGGCTCTCCGGCCTCGCAGGGGCCGCGTGCCCGCCCGCGTGGCGCCCGAAAGGAGGGCCCTGCGCCCCCGCGCCCCTGACCTCCGTGCCCTGCTCCCCGAGCAGCGGGAGACCAGGATGAGGACACCGCCTTCGACCTCTTCAGCATCAGCAACATCAACCGCAAGACCATCT
>SJXQ01012969.1:159982-275704 GCA_006408695.1 Aepyceros melampus | reverse complement strand
GGTCACTGTGAACTGCCAGGACCTCTCTCCCCAGCGAGGCTGAGTCACTGGGAGAATCCTGTGGTTTGCAGCCACCTGGGCTGCTCTACTTAGAACGCTTTCAATGGTTCACTTTCACTTCACCATCCTCCTTCTGGGGAGGGCGGTGCCAGAGATGCAGGACTGTCTCTTCAAGGAGAGACGCTGCGGCTCACTGCCTTGATAGCAGCATCTTGTTCAGCTGCTCAGTCACGTCCGACTCTGTGACCCCGTGGACGGCAGCACGCCAGGCCTCCCTGTCCATCACCAACCCCTGGAACTTGCTCAAACTCATGTCCCTTGAGTTGGTGATGCCATCCAGCCATCTCATCCTCTGTCGTCCCTTCTCCTCCTGCCTTCAATCTTTCCCAGCATTAGGGTCTTTTCCAGCAAGTCAGTTCTTCTCATCAGGTGGCCAAAGGACTGGAGCTTCAGCTTCAACATCAGTTCTTCCAATGACTTATTCAGGGCTGATTTCCTTTAGGATGGACTGGTTGGATCTCCTTGCAGTCCAAGAGACTCTCCATTTCCCGAAAGATCTGTAGCAGACACATGTGACCTAACGCACTCATGCGTGCTTCAGCACTAGCAGACACGGAGCAGCTGCGTTTTGTTTGCAGGCTCACTTCCATTGATGCATTCACTCTCTGGATCCTTCGTTCCCTTACCGTCGACGTGTCTGTTGTCACCATCTATGTGTCTGTCCTCACTGTGGTATATGTATCATGACCTTTACCATAGACAATCTCAATTTTTTCATAGGGATAGACTGTGTAAATAATTATAAAATGACTTGATGTCAAGAAATTGCAGGTAGAGATTCCTGGCTGTATTTCTACCCTGGTTATCTTGATCTGCTTTAAATACACGACTTGCAAGTGCCGAGTCCTGTCAGGAGTAACCCAGCGAGCGTCCCGATGCTGTTTCTGGAATTCTTCCCTCGATTCTTTTCTAGGACAACTGCCAGCTTCTCTTCAACCCCCGTCAGTTTGACTACGACAAAGTGAGGTCGGGGACCGATGCGACAACTGCCCCTACGTGCACAACCCAGCACAGATCGACACGGACAGCAACGGGGAGGGCGACGCCTGCGCCGTGGACATCGACGGGGACGGTGAGTGCGGCCGCCGTGGCTGCGGACGCCGCGGGCTCCGAGCTGGCTGGGTGAGCTCCGCCCCATGTTTACTAACGCGCGACGCCCGAGTCCTGTCTCCGTTCACGAGACCATCACCATCCAGCCCCTCTTCCCGGGGCCAGGACCCGGCTGTGGGGACATCGCACCTGCTGCTTCCTTTCCCGACCGGGTCCTGCCAGCCCTGGAGTCTCCTCTCACGCCCGCCGTTCACAGCCCCAGGAGCCCAGCGCCCTGCCCTGCACAGACCGAGCTTCTGAGAAGGGTCTCCTGGACTCCCCCTGTTTCCCCAGCGGCCCGCCTCCAGGCGTCACTGAGTCGTCCATTGCAAAGACCCCGGCAGGGCTTCACCCTGGACACTGGAAACTTCTGATGACGCCAGGCCTTTTAAGCAGTGCCTGCGGGCCTGACCCTGCACCTGCCCCCAGCATGGCCTCACCCTGGGCGTCTGCAGCCGGGCCAGCAGCCCACCAGACTCACACCCACTTCCCCACCTGCCTGCCCCCAACTGCGCCATCTCCAGGCTGCTTTCTAGGTGCCACTTGGCATCTCACTGACCGGCTTCTACCAGCGCAGGACAGCGTTTGCCCACACTGCTCTCGAGGGCTTTTCCTGGAGATGAGGCATCTCCTCCTGTCCTCCATCTGTGACGTCCACACCCTGTATGGGTTGAGGTCCTTCCCCTCACTCTCCCCACCTCCCGGGAACCGCCAACCCCCAGGACACCCAGTATCCCTGCCTGCCAGGACCTCTTGCCTCCCAGGATCTCCTACCTCCCAGGACGCTCCATCTGCAAACAGAGGAACCAGAGATCAAATTGCCAACATCCGCTGGATCATGGAAAAAGCAAGAGAGTTCCAGAAAAACATTAATTCTTACAAACTTTCATGTGATTGAGTGTGCTAAAGTAAAGGGAAATATATATATATATACACATACACATATAACCTTTAATCCTGAGTGATAGAAAGATTTTTTATGTTATCACCAGGAAGTAGGCTGTCAGAAAGAGGATCTAATTTGAGAAGAAAGATATTTTCATACATACAGGTCAATGATGCAATACACTTTTCATTCTTCTGTTTTTAAAAATTATTTCTCTAAAAAGGACTATTCAGTTTAATTGCTACTGCTACTGCTAAGTCACTTCAGTCGTGTCCGACTCTGTGTGACCCCAGAGATGGCAGCCCACTAGGCTCCTCTGTATCTGGGATTCTCCAGGCAAGAACACTGGAGTGGGTTGCCATTGCCTTCTCCAATGCAGGAAAGTGGAAAGTGAATGTGAAGTCGCTCAGTCGTGCCCGACTCTTAGCGACCCCATGGACTGCAGCCCACCAGGCTCCTCCGTCCATGGGATTTGCCAGGCAAGAGTACCGGAGTGGGGTGCCATTGCCTTCTCCATTCCGTTTAATTAGAACCACCATATTTTATTGAGCTGGCCCATATATAGAGATGTATGGTATGCATTAGAGTTTAAACAATTTCTTCCTTCCACCAAAACTCCCAGTGGTGTATTAGACATTAGGAACACCATGGAGGATACACAGAAAAGAATGAGGAGGAGGAGCAGTAGAGGAGAAAAAGGAAGAAGAGAAAGGATTACCCTCTTATTTTGGTTGCCTGTTTGCCAAGCATCACTTCACACACATTATTAATGTTATTACAATTGAAAGTTATCACATTTCTGTGTGTACTTGTTAATTCTTCTATACTTTATAATGCATATGCTGAGGTCAAAAGATGTTAATAACTAATCTTTGCTATAATAAAACTGGAAAATACTTGCTTTATGATTTTAATGCCACACTACTTCACATGTGATTCTTTCTTCCTTGTTTGAAATCAAGAAGAGAAAGGATTATCCTCTTATTTTGATTGCCTGTTTGCCAAGCATCACTTCACACACATTATTAATGTTATTACAGTTGAAAGTTATCACATTTCTGTGTGTACTTGTTAATTCTTCTATACTTTATAATGCATATGCTGAGGTCAAAAGATGTTGATAACTAATCTTTGCTATAATAAAACTGGAAAATACTTGCTTTATGATTTTAATGCCATACTACTTCACATGTGATTCTTTCTTCCTTGTTTGAAATCAATTATTAAGTGTCACAAAGGAAAGCTTTTCTAATTCTTTCTGGCCAGAGACATAAGTAAATGCCTATTTATTTCCCAAGCAATTGTTTCTGTGTATAAATTCAGTTATTTTACATAAAAATGGGAACACTTTAAGGAAAATATTAATCTTTTCAATGAAATTGTAATTCAAATTAATTTGATTTTAAATCATTACACATGGATTGTATCATACTATGGACACTACTGAGCAACTAAGCACACACCACATATTTTAACCATGAGTTATAAAATGATGTTATATCAAACAACATAAAAAATATTTAGGCAGAAGTGTAATATAGGGGAAAAGATGGAGAGGCCAGTGCCTACCACAAATTGCTATCTCATATTAATTCCTGATATTCACTTGTGTATATTTTTCTTTAGCTCTGACATATACAAAAATCATGGATTCTGTGACAAAAAATTTCTAGAAACTGCTACCATTTGAAAAATGTCTAGAATCTTTTTTCCAGCCTCCTTCAATTAGGGGTTGACCAAAAATATATGTGTTTCCTCTTTACACTGAAAATATAGCAGGAATTTTTCTCTTCCCCGTGGTTTATGTCCTACCTAATCACTACCTTTTCCAGAACCTCTGCTTTACAGGTGTGCTCAAAACATAGAAAGACCCTGAGCTCACTTCCTCCCAGGGCTATGCCAACATTGCAACATTTAGAGAGCAACTATTGATGAAATTGACCTGAAGACTGGCAGAAAAGATCTTCTGCAATTAAATAAGCAAAAGGATCCACAGTGAGGTTGCAAGAGGGACAGAGATGCAGTATAGTCAAAACACATACTCTTGGGTGAAGACCCACGAAGGGAAGGACAATTAAAATTACAGAGGTTGGCAGCCTCTGCACAAGGCAAGGCTTGGCAACCAACCAGATTGGGGTCCATTATGCTTTCAAAAGTGTCCTCAGAAGTCAGACAGCCACGATGGAAGGACCTACACAGCCACATAGAGGGTGCTCCTAGAGCACAAATGAACCTATACTTAAATGAGCAATTAAACTCACCACAGAAGAGGTATCATGGAAGAGACAACCTCTTCAGTAAATGGTGCTGGGAAAACTGAACAGCTGCATGCAAAAGAATCAAAACTGGACTCCTTTCTCACACCATATATAAAAATAAACTCAAAATCTATCAAAGACATAAAATATAACAGTTGCAACCATAAAACTTCTAGAAGTAAACAGATAGTATATATTTTAATGTGTATCAGTCTTAGAATATTGTCTTTTGGGATACATCTAAAGCCCACATAGAGGGTGCTCCTAGAGCACAAATGAACCTATACTTAAATGAGCAATTAAACCCACCACAGAAGAGGTATCATGGAAGAGACAGCCTCTTCAGTAAATGGTGCTGGGAAAACTGAACAGCTGCATGCAAAAGAATCAAAACTGGACTCCTTTCTCACACCATATATAAAAATAAACTCAAAATCTATCAAAGACATAAAATATAACAGTTGCAACCATAAAACTTCTAGAAGTAAACAGATAGTATATATTTTAATGTGTATCAGTCTTAGAATATTGTCTTTTGGGATACATCTACTTAGACAAGGGAAATAAAAGCAAAAATAAACAAATGGAACCATATCAAATTAAAAAGCTCTTGCACAGTAAAGGAAACTATAAACAAAATGAAAAGCCATCTACAGAATGGGAGAAGATATTTGCAAATGATATATCCAGTCCCTTACCAGATTATATCTATAATATACAAAGAACTCATACAACTCAATATTAAAAAACAAGTAACCTGATTTTTAAAAATAGACATTTTTCAAAATAAGACATATAGATGGCACATAATGTTGGGCTCAACATCACTAATCATCAGGAAAATGCAAATAAAAAACTCAATGACATATCACTTCATGCTTGTCAGAATGGCAGCAAATAAGTGTTGGTGAGGATGTGAAGAAAAGAGTACCTCTGTGCACTGTTAGTGAGAATGTGAATTTGTGCAGCCACTATGGAAAACCGTTTGGAGATTCTTCAAAAAATAAAAATAGAGCTACCATGCACTCTAATCTTAGGGCCTCCCTGGTAGAGCACTGATAAAGAATCTGCCTGCCAATGCAGGAGACCCAAGAGACACAGGTTCCACCCCTGGATTGGAAAGATCCCCTGTAGTATGAAATGGCAGCCCATTCCAGTATTCTTGCCTGGGAAATCCCATGGATAGAAAGCCTGTCAGGCTACAGTCCGACAGGTTGCAAAGAGTCAGACATGACTGAGCAACTGAGCACATGGACCCCAACAATTCTACTCCTGGGTATTTATCAGGAGTTAAAGAAAACTAAAACACTAATTAGAATAGAAACACACACCCTATGTTCACTGAAGTATTATATACAATAGCAATGAGGTAAAAGCAACATAAGTGCCCACCAATAGGCGAATGCATAAAGAAGATTTTATATATATATGTAGATATAAAATATATATGATACATATAATTGGCTATTATTTACATAATGGATAATTACTCGGATGTCAAAAAGCAAGACAAATGGCTGTCTTGGTATTTGTAACAACACAAATGGGCCTGGGGGATATAGTGCTAAGTGAAATAAGAGAAAGACAAATATTGAATGATTTTACTTATATGTAGAATCTGAAAAAAAAAGGAACATACAACAGAAAAAGGTTCAGAGAACAAACAAACAGTTGCTACAGGGGACAGAGTTGGAGGCAGAGAGAAATAATTGAGGGAAATAAAGTGATACAAATTTTCAGCTACAAAATAAATGAGTCACAGGGATGAAAAATACAGTGTGGGGAATATAGTCAATAATTATATAGCATCTTTGCATGTTGACAAGAGTACTGGTCTTACCATGGTGATGATTTTGAAATGTATAGAAATATTGAATCATTATGTTGTATACCACACAATTGCTCTCATCTCACATGCTAGGAAAGTAAAGTAATGCTCAAAATTCTCCAAGCCAGACTTCAGCAATATGTGAAACGTGAACTTCCAGATGTTCAAACTCCTTTTAGAAAAGGCAGAGGAACCAGAGATCAAATTGCCAACATCTGCTGGATCATTGAAAAAGCAAGGGAGTTGCAGAAAAACATCTATTTCTGCTTTATTGACTATGCCAAAGCCTTTGACTGTGTGGATCACAATAAACTGCGGAAAATTCTGAAAGAGGTGGGAATACTAGACCACCTGACCTTCCCCTTGAGAAACCTGAATGCAGTCAGGAAGCAACAGTTAGAACTGGACCTGGAACAAAAGACTGGTTCCAAATAGGAAAAGGAGTACATCAAGGCTGTATATTGTCACCCTGCTTATTTAACTTCTATGCAGAGTACATCATGAGAAATGCTAGACTGGAAGAAGCATAAGCTGGAATCAAGATTGCTGGGAGGAATATCAATAACCTCAGATATGCCGATGACACCACCCTTATGGCAGAAAGTGAAGAGGAAATAAAAAGCCTCTTGATGAAGGTGAAAGAGGAGAGTGAAAAAGTTGGCTTAAAGCTCAACATTCAGAAAACTAAGATAATAGCATCTGGTCCCATCACTTCATGGGAAATAGATGGGCAAACGGTGGACACAGTGGCTGACTTTATTTTTTGGGCTCCAAAATCACTGCAGATGGTGATTGCAGCCATGAAATTAAAAGATGCTTACTCCTTGGAAGGAAAGTTATGACCAACATAGATAGAATATTAAAAAGCAGAGACATTACTTTGCTAACAAAAGTCTGTCTAGTCAAGGCTGTGGTTTTTCCAGTGGTCAAGTATGTATATGAGAGTTGGACTGTGAAGAAAGCTGAGCACCGAAGAATTGATGCTTTGAACTGTGGTGTTGGAGAAGACTCTTGCAAGTCCCTTGGACTGCAAAGAGATCCAACCAGTCCATTCTAAAGATCAGTCCTGAGTGTTCATTGGAAGGACTGATGTTCAAGCTGAAACTCCAATACTTTGGCCATCTCATGCAAAGAGCTGACTCATTGGAAAAGACTCTGATGCTGGGAAAGTTTGAGGGCAGGAGGAGAAGGGGATTACAGAGGATGAGATGGCTGGATGGCATCACTGACTCGATATACATCAGTTTGGGTGAACTCCGGGAGTTGGTGATGGACAGGGAGGCCTGGCGTGCTGCATTTCATGGGGTCGCAAAGAGTCAGACACGACTGAGCGACTGAACTGAACTGATGTTGTATACCAGGAATTAGCATAGCACTGAACGTCATTTACAACTGAAGAACAACAAACCCATTAAAGAAGCTAACATATTTGTATTTACCAGAGGCAGAGGCCGAGGGGAGAAGGTGCTGGATGAAGATGCTCAAAAGGTGTAAACATCCATTTTTATGATAAACAAGTACTATAATATAGTGTGTGTGTTAGTCGCTTAGTCATGTCTGACTCTTTGTGACCCCATGGACTGTAGTCCATCAAGTTCATTTGTCCATGAGATTCTCCAGGGAAGAATACTGGAGGAGATTTCCATTTCCTTCTCCAGGGGATCTTCGTGATCCAGGGATTAAATCTGGGTCTCCTGCATTGCAGGGAGGATCTTTACTATCTGAGCTATAGGTAAATCCCATGAATGTAATGTACAGAATGATAAATACAATTAACATTGCCATATGCTATATCTGGAAGTTGTTAAAGTAAATTCTAACAGTTCTCATCATAAGAAAGAACATTTTTAAATCTTTCTTTCACTTTATATCTATTTGAAGTGATGGATGCTCACTAAACTTATTGTGGTAATCGTTTCAAGATATATGTAAGTCAAATCATTATACTGTACACCTTAAACACATACAGCGCTGCATGTCAGTTATATCTCAGTAAAACTGGAAGAGGAGAACAAAGCAAACAAAAACAAAACAAACAAAAGGAATCACTGCTTTGATTAGCCATAAATACTCACAGGATTATATCAATGCCACAGCATAGACATTAAGAATTTCTGATCATTGTGTAACCCCATCTACAAATGAGATAAAATAATGTGCCCAACATGCATAAGTAATTATTGGCAGGGATAAGAGAGACCTCATTCTAGATAATTTAACTCCTAACCTAATATGATGTCTACTATATTGAGGGAGAATAGTAGATCTAACAGATCAATCTGTTAGAGTCATCAAAATTCCTTCTACTTCTTCCCTGTATGTCAGTGGCTGGGCAGAGAGAGAGCTTTCTTTTTATTGTGTCATGAAGCTATTGGGATTCCAAAAAGGTCTATAGGATGAAAGAATTTTTGATGTCAATGAATCCAAAACTTGTGTATTCTTTTCCCTCCTGTAATACTTAGGTCCTTACAAGTAAAATCAGAAACCTGTAGCTGGGCAAATATAGCAAGTGATTCCACATGGCACAATGGCAGAAATACATTCATTTTTAGATAGATGTGGTGATCTGAGAAGGGTAAGAAGAGTTTCCTCAAGATGTGTTTTAGTCAGTGGAGATATATTTTAAGTTCAAGTTGTAGAGGCACGAGATGATAGATAGGAAAGATAGGAACAAACTACTTGTTGGGTGATGAGGCAAACAGTCCTCATGTTGCTTATTAAATTCAATGAATAAAGTGTTATTCAGAAAGAGAATGGTGATTTGAATTTAAAAAAAATCAAAAAAACTCTATGCCAGGCCTCCCTGTCCATCACCAACTCCCAGAGTTCACCCAAACCCAAACCCATGTCCATTGAGTCAGTGATACCATCCAACCATCTCATCCTCTGTCGTCCCTTTCTCCTCCTGTCTTCAAACTTTCCCAGCATCAGGGTCTTTTTATTTATTTATTTTTTCTTTAATTAATTTTTATTTTTTAGTTTGTTTTGCTTTACAATACTGTATTCGTACGCAAGACAGCAAAAAAGACACAGTTGTATAGAATGGCCTTTTGGACTCTGTGGGAGAGGGAGAGGGTGGGATGGGTTGGCAGAGTGGCAATGTAACATGTGTGATATCATAAGTGAAACGAATCGCAAATCAGGGTCTTTTTAAATGAGTCAGCTCTTTGCATGAGGTGGCCAAAGTATTGGAGTTTCAGCTTCAACATCAGTCCTTCCAATGAACACCCAGGACTGATCTTTAGAATGGACTGGTTGGATCTCCTTGCAGTCCAAGAGACTTGCAAGAGTCTTCTCCAACACCACAGTTCAAAAGCGTTAATTCATCGGTGCTCAGCTTTCTTTATAGTCCAACTCTCATATCCATACATGACCACAGGAAAAACCACAGCCTTGACTATACGGACCTTTGTTGACAAAGTAATGTCTCTGCTTTTTAATATTCTGCTAAGCTGGTCATAACTTTCCTTCCAAGGAGTAAGTGTCTTAATTTCATGGCTGCAACCATCATCTGTAGTGATTTTGGAGCCCAGAAAAATAAAGTCAGCCACTGTGTCCACTGTTTATCTATTTGCCATGAAGTGATGGGTCTAGACACCATGATCTTAGTTTCTGAATGTAGAGCTTTAAGCCAACTTTTTCATGCTCCACTTTCACTTTCATCAAGAGGCTCTTTAATTCCTCTTCACTTTCTGCTATAAGGGTGGTGTCATCGTCATATCTGAGGTTATTGATATTTCTCCCAGCAATCTTGATTCCAGCTTATGCTTCCTCAAGCCCAGCATTTCTCATGATGTACTCTGCATAGAAGTTAAATAAGCAGGGTAACAATATACAGCCTTGATGTACTCCTTTTCCTATTTGGAGCCAGTCTTTTGTTCCAGGTCCAGTTCTAACTGTTGCTTCCTGACCTGCATACAGGTTTATCAAGGGGAAGGTCAGGTGGTCTGGTATTCTCAACTCTTTCAGAATTTTCCGCAGTTTATTGTGATCCACACAGTCAAAGGCTTTGGCATAGTCAATAAAGCAGAAATATAAGTTTTACTGGAACTCTCTTGCTTTTTCCATGACCCATCGGATATGGGCAATTGATCTCTGGTTCCTCTGCCTTTTCTAAATCCAGCTTGAACATCTGGAAGTTCACGGTTCACGTATTGCTGAAGCTTGGCTTGGAGAATTTTAAGAATTGCTTTGCTAGTGTGTGAGATGAGTGCAATTGTGCAGTAGTTTGAGCATCCTTTGACATTGCCTTACTTTGTTTATTAATTTAATAATATTTGTCGTGTGCCTGCCCTATGCCATGTATATAATTTTGCTATATATTAATATTTGAATTTGCTCAGAAACTGAGCAATAATTTGGCCATTATTTTCCTACTTTCATTATTTCTTAGCATGTGATACAGCAATTATTTTTTGTCTGATTCAGTTAAGTTGTTGTTATATCAGAGTAGTTTCCAGCATAAGGCCAAAACTTTTTTGCATTTTCTAATTTTGTTATTATGCTTTAATTTTCTGAGAACTCTACATTTAGATTTGTAACTGAAGTTACCCTTCAATACATTTTTTTTTACTACCCTCCTTATGATCTGTAGTGCCATAATTTGTGTTGTTTTGGTGTTGATGTTGGCTAAGTTGTGTTCAACTCTTTGTGACCCCCATGGACTGTAGCCCAATAGTCTCCTCTGTTTAAAGGATTTCCTAGGCAAGAATAATGCTGTGGGTTGCCATTTCCTTCTCCAGGGGATTTTCCTAACCCAGTGATCGAACCCATGTCTCCTGCATTGCAGGCTAATTCTTTACCACTGAGCCACCTGGGAAGCCTGTTATAATTTGTACTTCTTTAAAATAAGAGATAATGTTCATTAAAATGTTTGGTTTTATGTGTAACAATGGGAATATTAAAACTGGTTGATTTTCATAGTGAGATTTGAAAACTCAAAATTATAATAATAAAATAAATGTTATGTCACATAATTTTGTATTATGATAATAATTATATTATCCTTCAATATATCACTTGGTCTTTTGCTTAGAAGTAAACAACATGGTTAGATATGGAAGGGATCAATATGAGTAAATGGTATCTTCAATGCAGGCTTCTGGTTCTTTTTGGTATGCTTTATTATGTCTGAAATAAGAACTATAGTCTTATGGCATGAGATTTAATAGTAAAGTAGTTCTTCATACTCATTCTTCAAAAACAACTGTACAACTGGTGTTTAAATATAATAGAATTAAAGTTGTACACCAGAGAGTAAATGGGCTCAAAATTAAGAGTTTCTTCTTAATAACACCCTGCTGTGTGATAAGAAGTACTTCAACTGAAACAAAGTTAAACATTAAACATGTTCAATGAAATTAATTTTGTGAAGATGTTCTTTCTTGTTTTCTACAGAATACTTCTAAAAAGATTGATTTTTCAAAACCAAGAAATGTTTTAAATATTAATCATGGATGGATTTATAAAAGAAGCATTAGTAAGTGCTAAGAAGTATAGTCCTCAATACCCCAAATATTCATTATTTAGGTAACAAACCACCAAAACAGTTAAAAAAATTTTTTTAAATTCTTAGTTCAGTTCAGTCTCTCAGTCATGTCCGACTCTTTGCGATCCCATGAATCGCAGCACGCCAGGCCTCTCTGTCCATCACCAACTCCTGGAGTCCACCCAAATACATGTCCATCAAGTTGGTAATGCCATCCAACTATCTCATCCTCTGTCATCCCTTTCTTTTCCTGTCCTCAAACTTTCCCAGCATCAGGGTCTTTTCCAATGAGTCAGCTCTTCGCATGAGGTGGCCAAAGTATTGGAGTTTCAGCTTCAATATCAGTCCTTCCAATGAACACCCAGGACTGATCTCCTTTAGAATGGACTGGTTAGATATCTTTGCAGTCCAAGGGACTTGCAAGAGAATTCTCCAACACCACAGTTCAAAGCATCAATTCTTCGGTCCTCAACTTTCTTTATAGTCCAACTCTCACATCCATACATGACCACAGGAAAAACCATAGCCTTGACTAGACGGACTTTGTTGACAAAGTAGTGCCTCTGGTTTTTAATATTCTGTCTAGGTTGGTCATAACTTTCCTTCCAAGGAGTAAGCGTCTTTTAATTTCATGGCTGCAATCACCATCTGCAGTGATTTTGGAGCCCAGAAAAATAAAGTCAGCCACTGTGTCCACTGTTTCCCCATCTATTTGACTAGAGGTAATGGGACTGGATGCCATGATCTTAGTTTTCTGAATGTTGAGCTTTAAGCCAACTTTTTCACTCTCCTCTTTCACTTTCATCAAGAGGTTCTTTAGTTCTTCACTTTCTGCCATAAGGGTGGTGTCATCGGCATATCTGAGCTTATTGATATTTCTCCCAGCAATCTTGATTCTAGCTTGTGCTTCTTCCAGCCCAGTGTTTCTCATGATGTACTCTGCATAGAAGTTAAATAAGCAGGGTGACAATATACAGCCTTGATGTACTCCTTTTCATATTTGGAACCAGTCTTTTGTTCCAGGTCAGTTCTAACTGTTGCTTCCTGACCTGCATACAGGTTTCTCAAGAGGAAAGTGAGGTGGTCTGGTTTTCCCATCTCTTTCAGAATTTTCCACAGTTTATTATGATCTACGCATTCAAAGGTTTTGACATAGTCAATAAAGCAGAAATAGATATTTTTTCTGGAACTCTCTTGCTTTTTCCATGATCCAGCGGATGTTGGCAATTTGATCTCTGGTTCCTCTGCCTTTTCTAAAACCAGCTTGAACATCTGGAATTTTTCATTAATCTTACCTATTGTAGCAATTATTTAATCTTCATTTCTTAATCTCCATGTATAGGAATAGAATCCCTGATGTTTTTGACCAATTGAAATATGTGCAATTTTCTATGACAGCACATTTTTGTTTTTATAAACCACTAATTTAATATAATTATATTTTAATGAGTTTAGGATTTAGCTAATCTATCATCAAAGCAGTTAGTTTATTACTCACATAAACTGTATGAACCTATGGAGAATAACCTCTACACTGGCCTAAGGGGACTCAACTACCCACCATCTTTGTGGCACTCAGTCTCTCTATCTTGCTTACCTGATAGGCGGCTTAGAAGGGCAATTAGAAGATTTTACTCTGGAGCTCAGAACACCTGGGTTTATATCCTGGTGCCATACACTCACTGATATTTCTGACATTGGCAAGTTATTTGTCCTCTTCACCTCAGTTTTCTTCTTTTTTGAATAGAGAGAAAGATAGTACAACTCACATTATAGTTATGAGGATTTAGTAGGAATCCTAGGCAATATATTTCAGACTGTGCATTAGCACACATTAGGTTTTTTAAAAGTGTTGACTACTATTACCTGTTTGCAGTTATCTTCTAAAAGGTTTGGGTGTTCAATAGACTAAACAAAACAGATAAAAGCAACAAACTGAAATAAAAATGGAATATAGAAAGTAAGAAAATTCCTACCGTAAGCCATCGGAGAGAAAAACTAATTATCATAGGCAATTAATTTGACTTTGTTTCTCTGTTACTAAACATGTTTTGATAAAAAAATATGAATAAATGGTCTTTAGATATTTTAGTCTTGATTTTACTGGAATAATATGCAATCTGAGCTAACTGCTGTGTTGTGCCTTCTACCAGTGGATCTTCCTGACCCAAGGATCAGTTTCACGTCTCTTGTGTCTCCTGCATTGGCAGGCGAGTTCTTTCCCACCAGCACTACCTAGGAAGCTGAGCTAACTGCTAAGATATCATCACATAGCAGCAACAGGTACTAGAAACAGCAAAGTGGCTCATGAATCCTTCAAGTGTGTCCTCAGTATGCTATTTTGGGGTCCATGTTTCTGCTAGCAGTTGGGTAATCACTGTTTTTTTTTTTAATTAATTTTTATTTTTTTAGTTTATTTTGCTTTACAATACTGTATTCGTTTTGCTACACATCGACATGAATCAGCCACGAGTGTACATGAACTCCCAATCCCGACCCCCACCTCCCTCCTCCCGCCCCACACCCTCTCTCTGGATTATCCCCGTGCATCAGTCCCAAGCATCCTGCATCCTGCATCAAACCTGGACTGGCGATTCATTTCACTTATGATATCACACATGTTACACTGCCACTCTGCCAACCCAGCCCACCCTCTCCCTCTCCCACAGAGTCCAAAAGGCCGTTCTATACAACTGTGTCTCTTTTGCTGTCTTGCGTACAGGTTTATCATTACCATCATTCTAAATTCCATATATATGTGTAAGTATACTGTATTGGTGTTTTTCTTTCTGGCTTAATTCACTCTGTATAATCGGCTCCAGTGTCATCCACCTCATTAGAACTGATTCAAATGTATTCTTTTTAATAGCTGAGTAATACTCCATTGTGTATATGTACCACAGCTTTCTTATCCATTCATCTGCTGATGGACATCTAGGTTGCTTCCATGTCCTGGCTATTATAAACAGTGCCGCAATGAACATTGGGGTACACGTGTCTCTTTCAATTCTGGTTTCCTTGGTGTGTATGCCCAGCAGTGGGATCGCTGGATCATAAGGCAGTTCTATTGCAATTTTTTAAGGAATCTCCACACTGTTCTCCATAGTGGCTGTACTAATTTGCATTCCCACCAACAGTGTAAGAGGGTTCCCTTTTCTCCACACCCTCTCCAGCATTTATTGCTTGTTGACTTTTGGATCGCAGCCATTCTGACTGGTGTGAAATGGTACCTCATTGTGGTTTTGATTTGCATTTCTCTGATAATGAGTGATGTTGAGCATCTTTTCATGTGTTTGTTAGCCATTCGTATGTCTTCTTTGGAGAAATGTCTATTTAGTTCTTTGGCCCATTTTTTGATTGGATCATTTATTTTTCTGGAATTGAGCTGCATAAGCTGCTTGTATATTTTTGAGATTAGTTGTTTGTCAGTTGCTTCATTTGCTATTATTTTCTCCCATTCAGAAGGCTGTCTTTTCACCTTGCTTATAGTTTCCTTTGTTGTGCAGAAGCTTTTAATTTTAATTAGATCCCATTTGTTTATTTTTGCTTTTATTTCCAGTATTCTGGGAGGTGGATCATAGAGGATCCTGCTGTCTGCCTCCTTAGCGCAGTAGGCAGCGCGTCAGTCTCATAAATCAATGTGTTTCATTCCAAATTTTCAAAGTGTAGAACAGAAAGCCAACTTTGCTAACAGTTGGATTTGCTATGAAAATAGCACTTACATCTTGTTTTCTAGAAACACAATATAATATTGATGTTAATTGTTCTTTCAAGTTTTTTATTGAGTGGGCTCAATTCAGTGTTGGTAGCTTTATGGGCAATATATTGCTATTTATCATTCACATTTTGGTATTCAACATCTCCTAACTTTCCATTAATATTATATCAAATTTACATTTTAATAGTTTCAAAGTGCATTTTCTAATATTTATGGTTAAGAAATTTTGGTAATTTTTGTTAACAATCATTTACTCAGCACAATAAGTTGCCATTTCTTAACTGATGGGGAATCACACTTACACATACCTGATTCCATCTGATTATTCTCTCTAAACTTCATGCTCATATTGATTGTTAATAAATTAGTAACTTTTACAAAAATTCTCATTATAACTTGTGCATTTCATACCAGTAATGCTGGTATATGAAAGTGGGAATTACTATCATACTTTTATTATTGAGGTATAAATGTGAAAGGAAGGAAAAAAACCTCATAGCTTTAGGAAAGGTTAAGATATGCTCAGATTTCAGAAGACTGCTCCTAAATTAGTTTCTACTTGTTTTCATTAAGTGTATAAAATAAATATCAACTTTTAATCCCCAAAAGTCATGTTTATTTAAATTCTTATCCCCTGACCATATTTTTCTTTTCTTTACAAGATTATGTTTTACTCCTAGAGCCAATTTCCAAATAGTTACAAATATTACAAAAATTCTATTTAAATTCCCCATGTTACTATAAGATTAAGCAGTGCCTGTTTTGACCACGTGTCTATGTGTCTGAATATACATGACACAAAAGTTAATAAAAAGTTGGGTAAATTTTTTTAGCATCTAAAATATATTTAAATAGGATGGATGCCTGTAAACCGGCCTATGAATTCAGCATAATCTTAATAATGGCAAAAGTGAAAGCAAAGTTATGGTTTTATGCTAATGTTATATATTTGATGGTTGCTCAGGGAAATAACTATTGTAAGATTAACCTGATGAGAGAAGAAGCCAGACCCTTTCAGTGAATCATTTTGAGCATAAACATCCTTCCTTTTTATTGGTAGAGGAAATAACAGAATCTTTCCAAACTGTGAAAAGCAAATTTTTTTCTTTCAAAGTTTTTTGTAAAACAAAATAATGAGTAGTAGCATATAAAGATGGAAATTCATCTCTTTTTAACAATTTTTATTTTTGTAACATACAGTTCAGTTCAGTTCAGTTGCTCAGTCCTATCTGACTCTTTGACCCCATGAATTGCAGCATGCCAGGCCTTCCTGTCCATCACCAACTCCCGGAGTTCATTCAGACTCACGTCTAATGAGTCTGTGATGCCACCCAGCCATCTCATCCTCTGTCGTCCCCTTCTCCTCCTGCCCCCAGTGCCTCCCAGCATCAGAGTTTTTCCAATGAGTCAACTCTTTGCATGAGGTGGCCAAAGTACTGGAGCTTCAGCTTTAGCATCATTCCTTCCAAAGAAATCCCAGGGTTGATCTTCAGAAGGGACTGGCTGGATCTCCTTGCAGTCCAAGGGACTCTCAAGTGTCTTCTCCAGCACCACAGTTCAAAAGCATCAATTCTTCGGTGCTCAGTTTTCTTCACAGTCCAACTCTCACATCCATACATGACCACAGGAAAAACCATAGCCTTGACTAGACGGACCTTTGTTGGCAAAGTAATGTTTCTGCTTTTCAATATGCTATCTAGGTTGGTCATAACTTTCCTTCCAAGGACTAAGGGTCTTTTAATTTCATGGCTGCAATCACCATCTGCAGTGGTAAATATAAATTGTTTATAGTGGACCACAATGTAGGTCATTTAATTTGATATGTTAACTTCACTCAAATTAAATATGCTAGAACACATATTTTAGTCTTGGGGCTATCTTGATGCAGCAAAGTAGGAAATGGCACCTGTTAATTAGTCTTATGCATCCAATGATTTAAATTTTTTCTGGGAGAGATAGGAAATAGGACAAAAATCTTAATTGAAAGAATAAGTCTTAAATGGTCTCACTGAGAGAGAAAAGATACCATAATATCTAGAAATGGCCCAGAGAATATGTGAAAGAAGTGTTATACAGTCTTATTGGGTATTGTTTAATTGAACATGGAAGATTAATCAAATGTTCCAGCACTGGCATTTTTATGTTGTATGATATCAGACACTGAGATTTAGAGCTCTGATATTTACCTTCATGCTTTCTCCCCAGAAAACTTTATAGAGTATCAATTAGGCTTAGTCTTCTAAGAAAGAAAACTGAATAGAGAGTAAATTTGTAATATAGGCCATATATTTTCATTTCAGGTCCTTTTCCACACTCTTTGGTCTTTCTCCCCTGCACTGTAGATATCAGAGTTAGATCAGAACTCCCTGAGTTCTGCTTCCTGTCAGAGAACTAACTGAGTGATATTCATTTAGAGATGATGATCATAGTTATATAATCAGATATATTTTAAAATAATTTGTTAGATAATCTAATAACACAGTAGTATTTAAACTGTATCATTGGAGTTATGATAAGTCACACCACAGTTGTGAATAGATGGGTAACATCGACTTTCATATATATTCTTTCCTAAAAGTGCTCTACCTAAGGAATACCTCTGTTGGAGATGTCTTGACCATTCCCTTTTCGTATCTCCTGTTTTATAATCTCTTTTCTCTTAGGACATCAGAAAAAGTAATTTTTTTTTCTGTCTTTAAAATTACTATGGTGCATTTCCCCAAATTGTATAAAATTCCGTAGTGCAACAACAGAAAGACAACTTGAAATAGGTATATCGGCTGAGCCTTTTATAAATAAGATACCAAAAAGCCAGGTTACTTTCTTGATCTTACTACATATTTCCTAAGGGTGCCATTGTACTTCATGGAGCACATAAAAATTCAGAAGTTGTATGGCAGATGGGTGGCAAATTTGGAGGTACATAAAATATAGGTCTTTTAGTTTGATCAATTCACGAGAATTTCCTCTCACAGGCCAGTTAGTCATTTTTATACATTATTCCAGCAAAGGGAACATCAAATCTAATCATTATTTGCTTTCAAAGACCTCTGAAGAATATTGATTCTTTGGTAATTGGCAGGGGATTTACAAAACTTTGCATATTTTATTTTTAAATATGAGGATGCTGGGATAACTAGGCTTTAAAGTAGTTTTGTTAAGATAGTCACATTTTTAATTATAATATGGGAAATATTTGGTTGCAAAAGTATTGAGATTAACGTGACATTTGGATATTTCCTTGAAACGCAAATATGGCTAAATATAGGACTTTAAATTTCCATCTTTATAACATGTATTTTGAAATGAGAAGGCAGAAAAGTGAATGCTATTAATGTTTCTTTAATTGAAATTTTTTTCTGACAAGGAGTATAAATTAATTCTTTTGAGAAAGAAAACTGGCCTTTCCCATTTTGTGATGGCAGGCTTTTTTTTTTTTTTTTTTTAACTTTTTCACAAAAGTCTGCAGTCCATTCACTTCCTTTGTAGTGTAGGGGTGGTTGGGTCTTGAGTAGCTAAGTCATGTCCGACTCTCTGTAACCCATGGACTTAGCCCGCCAGGTTCCTCTGTCAATGGGATTCTCCAGGCAAGAATGCTGGAATGGATTGCTATGCCCTCTTCCGGGGATCTTCCTGACCCAGGGATCAAACTTGGATCTACTGTGTCTTCTGTATTGGCAGGCAGATTCTTTACCACTGAGCCACCTGGGAAAGCAAGTAACCCAGTCTGCTTTCTTTGTGAATAATACATCTTGGGGCATACAAATTAAACATGTGTTATTAGTAGGAGAACTCTAAACAATGGATTTTAGCAGAATGTTCTAGTTGTCTAAAACTGTTTATGACAAACCAGCAATCCATGGAAGGGCCAGAGGCACTCTAGACAATGTCATATTAACTATACATACTATCTGAGTGTAAAATGAAAATGTTGCGTGAATCTGCTGATTATTTGTATGTGAGCAGAGAGATTATAAGGAGAAGGCAATGGCAACCCACTCCAGTACTCTTGCCTGGAAAATCTCATAGACAGAGGAGCCTGGTGGGCTGCAGTCCATGGGGTTGCTAAGAGTCAGACACAACTGAGTGACTTCACTTTCACTTTTCACTTTCATGCATTGGAGAAGGAAATGGCAACCCACTCCAGTGTTCTTGCCTGGAGAGTCTCAGGGATGGGGGAGCCTGGTGGGCTGCCATCTATGGGGTCGCACAGAATTGGACACGACTGAAGCGACTTAGCAGCAGCAGCAGCAGCAGAATAATTACAAACCGTCTTTATAAACTTCATACATTAATCTGTGCCAGAAAATGTCAGATCCAAATGGAACCTGGGAAGGTACTCCAAGGGTTCAGGATATTACTCAGGCTTTGTGCATGGGAAGTATCCTTGAAATTATTAGGAAAACTTGATAATAGATAAGACCTGTGATTCAGGTAAGTTTGATTTGAAAATCCAGTTTTTGGATTATTTCAGTTGGTTTCTAATTCTTTAAGAACTTGGAGAAAAGAGTTAATTAAATTATCAACTGATTGATCAATAAACATAATTTTTTCATGATCATGCAACTCAGAAGTTGTTCAGATAATTGAGTGACAATAAGAACACATCTGCTTTCAACTGCTTGAGCTATGATCCTTAACACTTATATGTGCAGGAAAAAAAAGTATATCAACTTTAGAAATGGAAATGTAACAGACCATAAGACCCATCCTTATGCCTAAAAGACACCTTAAAGACACAAATACTGGAACATACTGCAGTAGACAGTTATTCATTTTGTTTATCTTTAAGAAAAATGCAAATACTCCTATTGAAGTCCAACCTTTCTCAAAAGATTTTGAAATCATCTCCTATAAGACCAGGTATAAACCTCTCCTGGAAATTATATAACTTTCCTTGGTACACAATAGACTTTCATTTAAACATATTAATTTTCTTATTAAATATTTACTAACTTTTGAAAGTACTAAACCCATTTACTAAATTTTAGGAAAAAAAAAAAAAAAAAGACAAGAACCCAAGATCACCTCTTATTTCATTAACCAAAATGTATAAATATTGCTAGCATTTAGATGTATCTTTATCTCTTTTGTTTTTATGGTTCATAAAATATTAGTGAATTTCCTTTTTAAAATTTGGAACCATAGGCCTTACTTAGGTTTTTCACTTAAATTTAGATAATTAACATGTTCATGTATTATTAAATATACTTTGAAAGTATGACTCTAATGGCAGAATAATATGCTAGTAAAAAATAAACCAAAATGTATTTCAGTATTTTGTGACTAATAATGTGACCTCAATCATCTTTTTATAGAAATTATTGCCTAAATGTATCTATTTGAAAGAGTGTTCCTGGGTCAGGAAGGCAGAATAGATTACTGCACTGATAGGGAGCAAAAATGCCCATCTCTCCACATTGTCCACATCATTTAATATGATTTTAAAAGTGCTTTCCACTTTGATAAGTGATAACTTCTAATCCCTGATTATTTAGAGGTTGAATATTTTTTGGCATATGAAATTTTTTCTTCCATGAATTGTCGAAAAACTTAAACCTGATAATTAAATGTGCTGTTCATTTTATTCATTCTCCATATCCCCAATAATAATATGTATCTATAAATATATATAATAAATATATAAAATAGAAATATAATATATAAATATATGTTTATATAAATATATAAACATATATTATATATATATATATAACTATCTCTTTATGTTCATCTTAATGAACAGAATTTAAGGTCAATCATTTCAGAATGTGCACAGAGAACATGCTTTCTATAAATGATCTCATTTCATAGGAGGAAACTAGTAACTAGTTCCTACTTGAGTACATGGAGTTTTAAGGGTCTAGTGTAGCAGACAAATGAATTTTCATTTGTCCTGAAATATATGATTTTCTCACACGACTCTGGCAAACACTTTTCATATATCTCTAACTGTTCTATTTAAAAAAATGTAACATATCATTTATATACAACTAAGGAGGAAATATTTTTATTTTAAAACAGTGGGAAAATAAAAAATAAAACCTTATCATTTTCCAGTGCAAAGGACCTTATTCTTCCTGAAAATAAATCATGGAAATCTCATGAATTACATATGAAAACTTTCAAGCTGCATTTGTAGTGGAAGCCAAAAATCTCCACACCTACACGCTGCTGATATAGTATTTTTTGTTGTTAGATTATTTTTAGTTCTAGCTGAGATCAAACATTTCCATATTATTTTCATTTGCATACTTTTTGTATAATAATTTACAATTCTGCTTCACAGTCAGCAGTACAACCAATTTACTGACATCAACATTAATTTTCAACAAAGTTTAGAATACTATTCAGAGTGAAACAATATGTGTTAACTACATTTAGCAACAGGAATCTTTTAAAAGTCATTGTAGCAAAATTTTAACTACAAATATTTGATGCTTTATATTTGCAATTTGACTCATGTCATCAGTTGAAAATTTACTTAAGTTTATTAAAATCAATAAGAAACTTTTGTAGATATATTAAGCTCTGCTCATCTGTTAAAGAGTAATTGAATTTTAAAGCAATATTTCTGTGCAAGAAGATGAAAAAACAGCAAAGGAAAGCCTTTGGTATTGAGATTTTTCTAAGCCATCCTGGTAAACAGGATGGTAGACAAAGTTAAAGATGGTAGACAAAGTTAAATTATTTTTAGGAAACTCTTTGCATCAAGCTGACTGTCTAATTTAAAAGAAAGCATCCTTTGGGAATAAGATAAGCCTACACCTAATAAATGGCACCCTACTCCAGTACTCTTGCTTGGAAAATCCCATGGACGGAGGAGCCTGGTGGGCTGCAGTCCATGAGGTCGCTAAGAATCGTACACGACTGAGCAACTTCACTTTCACTTTTCACTTTCATGCACTGGAGAAGGAAATGTCAACCTACCCCAGTGTTCTTGCCTGGAGAATCACAGGGACGGGGGAGCCTGGTGGGCTGCCGTCTATGGGGTCGCACAGATTCGGACACGACTGAGACAACTTAACAGTAAGAGTAACACCTAATAAAAGTTGAGCTTGAATACCTCAAAAGTAAAAATAAGTGACTAGAAACAAATGATTGCAAACATCTATGAAAGAAAAATTTCAAGAGTTTTGACAACTATAAACTCACCTGTACAAACATACACACATATACTCAGAAAAAATTCTTAAGTGTGAAACTATTTATAACTCTGTGGGCCCAACAATAGAATCAAACCCATATTGTGCTGCTGAATATATTCTGTTGGCCCAGTAGCCTGATTTCACGAGCACAGTGATGGGTACATGGAATAACTGTGGGATCAAGTTTTCTTGACTGTGCCAGCTTGTAATTAAACTTCAGTTATGTAGTTGTTTCATTATACATTTATGTGTGCCATGGGTCTGTACATTACTTACAAAAACAGATCATTTGGAGGAATATTAAGCTTTGTGGGGTACAGAATGTTCAATATGGGAAAGATTTTGGCTCAGTGACCCAATACTTATAAGTTCCCTATTATTCTCCCAACAGTGGAGCTTTTCCAATGTAGTCCTAAGAGGAGAACTGTTGAAGCTAAACTGAATTGTGTGTACAAATTCCAGCATTCCCTATAGGAAAAAAATCTGATATTAACAGCAAAAAGAGAGAACATGCTTGGCACTGGACACCTGAAGAAGTAATTAAAAAAAAAATGAGGTTTGAAGAGATAGATATATCCAAAGTAATATATATCTATTCATATTAATTCAAATTACATCTTATGAACACCCATTATGAGTCAGATATTAAAGACTCTCATATGCATTTTCTTACTTCCATATCAAGTTAATTCTGAGAGGAGAATCCTAAGTACTAGATTTGAGCGAAAACATAACATCATATTAGGACTGCTCTTTCATAACTTCAGTTCTAGAAAAACTATTTGATGTGAATAATGCTTTTAGGAAAAAGAAAGTTTACTTCTATTGTCCAGACAGCACTTAACCAATTCTCTTTGTCAACTCCAGTTGCGAGAGAGGTAATGCACTATGTGAAGAGCCAGCTCATTGGAAAAGACCCTGATGCTGGGAAAGATTGAAGGCAGGAGGAGAAGGGGACAACAGAGGATGAGATGGTTAGATGGCATCACCGGCTCAATGGACATGAGTTTGAGAAAACTCTGGGAGATGGTGAAGGACAGGGAAGCCTGGGGTGCTGCAGTCCATGGAGCACAAAGAGTTGGACATGATTGAGGGACTGAGCAACAACAACAAGCACTATTTAAAATCAAAGCTATTTCAGATAACCACAGAGAGGGAAATTTGTCAAACAGTTAGTAACTAGCATTTAGTCTTTGGGATTCCAATTGTTAGTGTGCCTTTGTGAAACTGGTATCCTTAGACTACTGTATAAATGAGTGAATTTTAAATCTAACAGTAAAACAATTGACGTTGTTATTGCTGTTGTTTAGTCATTAATTTGTGTCTGATTCTTTTACAACATGAACTCTTTATAGCAAAATTCAGACTTAAATTGAAGAAAGTAGGGAAAACCACTAGACCTTCAGGTATGACCTAAATCAAATCCCCAATGATTATACAGTAAAAGTGACAAATAGATTCAAGGGCTTAGCTCTGATAGAGTGCCTGAAAAACTATAGATGAAGGTTTGTGACATTGTACAGGAGGTGGTGATCTAGACCATCCCCAAGAAAAAGACATGCAAAAAGGCAAAATGGTTGTCTAAGGAGGCCTTACAAATAGCTGAGAAGAGAGGCTAAAAGGAAAGGAGAAAAGGAAAGATATATCTATCTGAATGCAGAGTTCAAACAAAAACAAGGATAGGTAAGAAAGCCTTCCTAGGGGATCAGTTCAAAGAGATAGAGGAAAAAATAGAATGGGAAAGACTGGAGATCTCTTTGAGAAAATTACAGATAACAAGGGAAATTTTGATGCAAAGATGGGCACAATAAAGGACAGAAATGGTATGGACCTAACAGGAACAGAAGATAAAAGGAGAGGTGGCAAGAATACACAGAAGAACTATGCCCAAAAGACATTTCTGCCTCTTCATGACCCAGATAACCACAGTGGCATGATCACTCACCTAAAGTCAGACATCCTGGAATGCTAAGTCAAGTGGGCCTTAGAAAGCACCACTGCAGGCAAAGCTAGTGGAGGTGATGGAATTCAGCTGATCTATTTCAAATCCTAAAAGATGATGCTGTGAAAGTGCTGCACTCAATATGTCAGCAAATTTGGAAAACTCAGCAGTGGCCACAGGAGTGGAAAAGGTCAGTTTTCATTCCAATCCCAAAGAAAGGTAATGCCAAAGAATGCTCAAACTCACACAGTTGCACTTATTTCACACACTAGCAAATGATGCTGAAAATTCTCCAAGCTAGGTTTCAAAATTACATGAACTAAGAACTTCTAGATGTTCAAGCTGGATTTAGAAAAAGCAAAGGAACCAGAGATCAAATTGGCAACATATGTTGGATCATAGAAAAAGCAAGAGAATTCCAGGAAAAACATGTACTTCTGCTTCATTGACTATGCTAAAGCCTTTGGCTATGTGGATCACACAAACTGGAAAATTCTGAAAGAGTTGTGAATACCAGACCACCTGACCTGCCTCTTAAGAAATCTATATGCTGGTCAAGAAGCAACAGTTAGAACTGGACGTGGAACAATGCAATGGTTCCAAATCAGGAAGGAGTATGTCAAGGCTGTATATTGCCAGTTTGCTTATTTATCTTATATGCAGGGTACATCATGTGAAATTCTGCAATGGATAGATCACAAGCTGGAATCAAGATTTCAGGGAGAAATATAAATAACCTCAGATATGCAGATGACTTCACCCTTATGGAAGAAAGCAAGGAGAAACTAAAGAGCCTTTTGATGAAAGTGAAAGAGGAGAATGAAAAGCTGGCATCAAACTCAACATTCAAAAAAATGAATATCATGGCATCCAGTCACATCACTTCATGGCAAATAGATTGGGAAACTGGGGAAACAGTGAGACTTTATATATGGGGGCTCCAAAATCACTGCACCTGGTGAATACAACCATGAAGTTAAAAGATACTTGATCCTTGGAAGAAAAGTTATAACCAACCAGGACAGCTTAGTAAAAAGTAGAGACATTGCTTTGCCATCAAAGGACTGTCTAGTTAAGGCTATGGTTTTTCCAGTACTCATGTATATCTGAGAGTTGGGCCATAAAGTAAGCTCAGTACTTTAGAACTGATGCTTTTGAACTGTGGTGTTGGAGAATACTCTTGAGAGTCCCTTGGACTGCAGGGAAATCAAACTGGTCAATCTTAAAAGAAATCAGTCCTGAGTATTCATTGGAAGGACTGATGCTGAAGCTGAAACTCCAATAATTTGGCTACCTGACACGAAGAATTGATTCATTGGAAAAGACCCTGATGCTGGGAAAGATTGAAGGCAGGAGGAGAAGGGGAATGACAGAGGATGAGATGGTTGGATTGTATTACCAACTCAATGGACATGAGTTTGAGCAAGCTCTGGGTGTTGGTGAGAGACAAAGAAGGTTGGCTTGCTTCATTTAGTTCAGTTCACTTCAGTTCAGTCACTTAGTGTGTCCGACTCTTTGCGACCCCATGAATCGCAGCATGCCAGGCCTCCCTGTTCATCACCAGCTCCTGGAGTTCACCCAAACCCACACCTATGGAGTCAGTGACGCCATCCAGCCATCTCATCCTCAGTCGTCCCCTTCTCCTTCTGCCCCCAATCCCTCCCAGCATCAGAGTATTTTCCAATGAGTCAACTCTTTGCATGAGGTGGCCAAAGTATTGGAGTTTAAGCTTCAGCATCATTCCTTCCAAAGAAATCCCAGGGTTGATCTCCTTCAGAATGGACTGGTTGGATCTCCTTGCAGTCCAAGGGATTCTCAAGAGTCTTCTCCAACACCATTGGGTTGCAAATAATTGGACATGACTGAGCAACTGAATTGAACTGAACTGATAACTGACAGACACTTCTATGTCTGTTCAAAATCAAACCAATAAAAATATATTTCCTAGGAGGTGAAACATAAGTATCACAAAACTCTGTGTCTCCTTGTCAATAGCAGATTAAATCAGAAGGCCTGGGGTGAACCTAGCAGATATTAATAACCTACAAGAGAGATGAATGACCAACATATAAACTCTCAGCAGAGGCACAATAGCTTAATTCTAGCCCCTGTAGTTATAGTAGTCTATGGGCCAAGGAAAAAGAAAACAGATGAGCAAAGAGAATAGCATAGGTATAAAAGAAAATTAGAAACTATAGTGATTGTATAGTTCTTTGGTCAGGCCAGACTTGCTGTCTTTCAATTTCAGTTCACTTAAAGCCTGAACATTATTTCTCTCCTTGGGTTCCATGAGATTCTCTTTATATTTAAAAACACACACAGTCTTTTGCATGGAACTTCATCTTACTTCAGTCTTAAAAGATCCTAGCTACAACACACTTGTTCATGAAAACATCTCTCAATCTCATATTTATATAGTAACATACCAAATTACCAAGTGTCTTAACATTAGGAAGCTTCAATAACAATTGGAAAATTGTCCCTCTCTTCATTTTTATCTCTGAAAATGGATATCTGGGCTTCAGTGGACTGATCTATGTAGTTCTTTCTGGAAAATCCCATGGACAGAGGAGCCTGGTAGGCTACAGTCCATGGGGTTGCAAAGAGTCAGACATTACTGAGCGACTCCACTATGTAGTTCTTTGGTAAAAAACCTTTTCTTAGTAAACTTCTGAGTTTTTGATTGCTAAATCACTGTTATTAGGCAAACTGCATTTAACCTACAACAGATCAACACTGATTTTTATTTTGACCTATGGATGTATTGTCAGTCTTATATTTTTTCTGAACTTCACTTCAAGTTAAGAAGGCTAGTTGAGTTCTCTATCATTATAATCAGTGTAGTTCACCTAGAATTTGTGACTGTTTTGAGGATAGTTTGCTCAATTTAGATACTCAAGCTCTATACTTAATTTTCCTCAGAAATTTTCATTGAATGTTTGAATTATCAGAAACCATATATTTGCATTTATTTTTTCCCAATGTCTGAATAGTTTTGTTCCTCTTGAAAGCTCCTATTGTCATGCAAAATATATAGTTTTCATCTTTGAATGAGAGGCTAATATAACTGGACAACCTGTGAAGTAGTTAACATATCTGAACTAAGCCACTTAACTCTTCTGCCTAGTATGTTTATGTTTTTATATAGCAGGTTTCTCTTGATATTTGAGAGAAAGGAGAAGGCAATGGCACCCCACTCCAGTACTCTTGCCTGGAAAATCCAATGGACGGAGGAGCCTGGTAGGCTGCAGTCCATGGGGTCGCTAAGAGTCGGACACGACTGAGCGACTTCACTTTCAATTTTCACTCTCATGCATTGGAGAAGGAAATGGCAACCCACTCCAGTGTTCTTGCCTCGAGAATCCCAGGGACGGGGAAGCCTGGTGGGCTGCCATATATGGGGTTGCACAGAGTCGGACACGACTGAAGTGACTTAGCAGCAGCAGCAGCAGCAACACACTCACTTGAGAAGGAATTTTTCTGAGACATTAAAATGTTAGTGTAAGAAGATGTCAAAATTGAAATTTCAATTTAGGTACTAAGAAGCATAATTGTCCCAGAAGGTGCCAGATCAATATTACAAAGAAAATGAAACAAACAAACAAAACAGATATGGAGCCAAGACTCTTAGGAAACTCTCAAGCAAGAGCACAAAAAGATATAAGGTTTAGAGAGGCAACAGCCTTTTAAAGAGTTTTTTTGTGTGTGTGAATATTATTTTTTTCCTGTGTGTATGAAAGTGTTATTGAAATACTTTGAATGTAGATTGAAATATTGATTAATATCTTACACTAAATGCTTCTAATCTCTAGATTGATATTATGTTTTATAACTTGAGATAAATCTAGAACCATCTGTTACACTAGATTCAGGATACATTTTCATCCAGAGGGATAAAAAATAAGCTTCCTCATTGAATAAAATTTAAAAATAAAACTGTGTTTTATTTATATCCACAGGGTGTACATTCCAACATATTGGCTACACCGATTTTTATTCAGCCAAAATAAACTGCTGAAAAGTTATTTCTTTTGTTTTTCACACATAAGGTAGTCAGGAGAGGTCATTAGAAGTAAAACAATTGTTAGGGTTTTTTTCATTGCTTTATTCACTACTTGGCACCTTGCTTTAGTTTTGTTTTCCAGTTTGTGCTTTAGTTAGTTTTGTTCTTAACTGGTGCATATAACTTTTAGTTTCCTTTGTTTTTTGGGTCAATCTACTGTACTTTATTTTTGTAGGACTGTTTTGATTATACTTACAGGTGTATATATCTATGTGTATTCCATTATTTTGATCATTATTTGCTTGATTTTGTAACTGCCATTTGTCTGGGGTTCATCTCAGGTTTCTCATTTTTGGATATTTGTTTTAATCTCACTTAATGCGATAACAAACCACTTGTGGAATCTTCGTTCCTGACCTGAGATCAAGGCCCAAGCCTTTGGAATGGGAGCACTGAATGCAAGACCCTAGACTAACAGAGAACTAACCCTAGGGAGTATCACATAGTGAGAACTCACACAAAGGAAACCGCTTGAATACAAGACCTGACATCACCCAACCATCAATGCACCCTGTGCAGGATGCCTCATCTAAACAACAAACAAAACAGAAATACAAACCCAATCATCAGCAGACAATTACCACCTCACTCGGCCTTGCCTATCAGAGGAAAAACAAACAAACAAACAAAGGGGAAAAAAACAGCACAAATCTCACA
Organism: Aepyceros melampus; assembly: GCA_006408695.1. Lineage (NCBI taxonomy): Eukaryota > Metazoa > Chordata > Mammalia > Artiodactyla > Bovidae > Aepyceros > Aepyceros melampus. The sequence goes on along the minus strand of SJXQ01012969.1, from coordinate 246,567 downwards.
ATCTTACACAAAACACTGGACCAACCTTAAGAGGGAAGAAACCAAAAGGAAGAAAGAATTCAGCCTTGAAGCCTGGGAAAAGGAGACCTCAAACACAATAAGTTAAAAAAAAATAATGAAAAGGCAGATAAATAGTACACAAATGAAGGAACAAACTAGAAACACAGAAGTCCAAATAAAAGAAGAGAAAAGAGCAAAGTACCAGAAAAATAATTCAGAATAATGATACTAAAGATGATCAACAAACTTGAAAAGAGAATTCAGGAATCAATTAACAAAGACTTAGAAAAATTAAAGAATAAACATACAGGACAAACAGCACAATTACTGAAATTAAAAGTACTCTGCTGCTATTGCTGCTGCTAAGTCGCCTCAGTCATGTCTGACTGTGCAGTCCCTTAGACAGCAGCCCACCAGGCTCCTCTGTCCCTAGAATTCTCCAGACAAGAACACTGGAGTGGGTTTCCATGTCCTTCTCCAGTGCATGAAAGTGAAAACTGAAAGTGAAGTCGCTCAGTCATGTCCAAAGGAATCAATAGCAGAATATCTGAAGCAGAAAATTCCCCCAACATGGAAAGGAAAATAATTAAGTCTGAGAGGTACAAAGAGTCCCATACACAACAAAAGCAAGGAGAAACATGCCAAGACACATATTAATCCAACTAACAAAGACTAAACACTAAGAAAGAACATTAAAAGCAGTAAGGAAAAAGCAAGTAACATACAAGGGAAACCATGCACTTAACAGCTGATCTGCAAGCCAGAAGGGAATAGCAGGATTTATTTAAAGTACTGAAAGGGAAAAATCTACCACCAAGATTTCTGTAAAAGACAAAGATCTCATTCAAAATTGATGGAGAAATAAAAAGCTTTCAGACAAGAAAAAAATTAAAAGAATTCAGTACCACCAAACCAGCTTTACAACAAATGTTAAAGGGACTTATATAGTTAAGAAATACAAGAGAAGAAAAGAATCTATAAAATCAACCCCAAACAATTAAGAAAATGGCCATAGGAACATATATATCAATAACAGAAAATTAATAAGGAAACACAAATCTTAAATGATGTTAGATGAGATGGATCTCATTGATATCTTCAGGACATTCCATCCAAATGCAGAATATACCTTCTTTTCACGTGCACATGGAACATTCCCTAGGACAGACCACATCTTGGGTCACAAATAAAACCTCAGTATATTAGGAAAATTGAAATCATATCAAGCATCTTCTCCAACCACAGTGCTATGAGACTAGATATCAATTACAAGAAAGAAAAAAAAAACTGTAGAAAAACACGAACACATGGAGATTAAACAATACATTTCTAAATAACCAACAGATTATTGAAGAAATCAAAAAGGAAATAAAAAAAATTTCTAGAAACAAATGACAATGAAAACATGACAACTCAAAACCTATGGGATGCAGCAAAAGCAGTTCTTAGAGGGACATTTATAGCAATGCAATCCTACCTCAAGAAACAAGAAAAACATCAAATAGACAACCTAACTTTACACATAAAACAACTGGAGTAAGAAGAACAAAAACAATAAAAACCCAGAATTAGTTGAAGGGAAAAAAAATCATAGAGTTCAGAGCTGAAATAATTGAAAAAGAAATGAAAGAAACCGTAGTAAAGATGAATAAAATTAAAAGCTGGTTCTTTGAGAAGATAAACAAAATTGACAAACTTTTAGCCCTACTCACCAAGAACAAAAGAAAGAATAATCAAATCAACAAAATTAGAAATGTAAAAGGAGAGATTACAACAGACAATGCAGAAATACAAAGAATTATAAGAGACTATTATGGATAACTATATGGCAATAAAATGGATAACCTGCAGGAAATGGACAGATTCTTAGAAAAGTTCAATTTTCCAAAATGACCAGGAAGAAATAGAAATTATGAACAGCTCAATTACAAGCACTGAAATTGAAGCTGTGATCAAAAGTCACCCAAAAAAACAAAAGTGCCGGACCAGATAGATTTACAGGAGAATTCTATCAAACATTTAAGAAGAGCTAACACTTATCCTTATAAAACTCTCAAAAAATTGCAGAGGAAGGAACACTTTCAAACTCATTCTACAAAACCACCATCACCCTGATACCAAAACGAGACAAAGACAAAACACACACAAAAGAAAACTACCAGCCAATATCACTGATGAACATAGATGCAAAAATCCTCAACAACACTTTAGCAAACAGAATTGAGCAACACATCAAAAAGTTCATACACCATGATAAAGTTGGCTGTATTCCATAAATGCAAGGATTCTTCAATACATGCAAATCAATCAATGTGATACACCATATAAACAAACTGAAAGATAAAAACCATATGATAATCTCAATAGATGTAGAAAAAGCCTTTGAGAAAATTCAGCACCTATTTTATGAATAAAACTCTTCAACAAATGGGCATAGAAGAAACATACCTCAACATAATTAAGGCCATATATGATAAGCCTACAGCAAACATTATTCTCAATGGTGAAAAACTGAAAACATTCCCCCTAATATCAGAAACAAGATAAGGGTGTCAAGTTTCTCACTATTATTCAACATAGTTCTGGAAGTCCTAGCTACAGCAATCAGAGAAGAAAAAGAAGCAAATGGAATCCAGATCAGAAAAGAAGTAAAGCTCTCACTGTTTGCAGATGGCATGATTCTGTATATAGAAAACCCTAAAGATAGTATCAGGAAATCACTAGAACTAATCAGTGAATTTAGCAAAGTTGCAGGATCACTTGCATTTCTATATGCTAACAAGAAAAATCAGAAAGAGAAATTAACTAATCAATGCCATTCACCATTGCAACAAAAAAATTAAATATTTAGGAATAAGCTTACCAAAGGAGACAAAAAAAAAAAAACTGTACACATATAATTAAAAACATTAATGATGAAATCAAAGATGACATAAACAGAAGGAGAGATATTCCATGATCCTGGGTAGGAAGAATCAATACTGTGAAAATGACTATACTACCCAAGGCAATCTACAGATTCAATGTGTTCCCTATCAAATTACCAATGGCATTTTTCACAGAACTGGAACAAAAAATTCACAGTTCATATGGAAACACAAAAGATCCCGAATAGCCAAAGCATTCTTGAGAAAGAAGGATGGAGCTGCTAAGCTAAGTCATGTCAGTCGTGTCAGACTCTGTGTGACCCCAAAGATGGCAGCCCATCAGGCTCCCCCGTCCCTGGGATTCTCCAGGCAAGAACACTGGAGTGGGTTGCCATTTCCTTCTCCAGTGCAGAAAAGTGAAAAGTGAAAGTGAAGTTGCTCAGTCGTGTCCGACTCTTCACGACCCCATGGACTGTAGCCTACCAGGCTCCTCCATCCATGGGATTTCCCAGGCAAGAGCACTGGAGTAGGGTGCCACTGCTCTCTCCAAGGATGGAGCTAGAGGAATCAAACTTCCTGACTTCAGATTATACTACAAAGCTACAGTCATCAAGATTGTATGGTGCTGGCACAAAGACAGAAATATAGACCAATGGAACAAGATAGAAAGCTCAGAAATAAATCCATGCACCTATGAGTACCTTTTTTGAGAAAGGAAACAAGAATATACAATGGGATAAAGACCACCTCTTCAATAAATGGTGCTGGGAAAACTGGATAGCTACATGTAAAAGAATGAAATTAGAACACTTCCTAACACCATACACAAAGATAAACTAAAAATAGATTAAAGACCTAAAAGTAAGACCAGAAATTATAAGACTCTTAGAGAAAAACATAGGCAGAACACTTGATGACATAAACCAAAGCAAGATCCTCTATGACCCACCTCTGAGAGTAATGGACATAAAAACAAAAGTAAACAAGTGGAACCTAATTATACTTAAAAGCTTTTGCACAGCAAAAGAAACTATAAGCAAGGTGAAAAGACAACCCTCAGAATGGGAGAAATAATAGCAAATGAAACAACTGACAAAAGATTAATTTCCAAAATATACAAGCAGCTCATAGAGCTCAATACCAGGAGTACAGAGTTGTCAATACAAACAATGCAATCAAAAAGTGGGAAAAAGACCTAAACAGACATTTCTCCAAAGAAACTTGCAGATGGCTAATGAACACATGAAAAGATGCTCAACATTGCTCATTATCAGAGAAATGAAAATCAAAACTACAATGAGATATCACCTCATACCAGTCAGAGTGACCATCATCAAAAAGTCTACAAACAATAAATGCTGGACAGGGTGTGGGGAAAAGGGAATGCTGTCGCACTGTTGGTGGGAATGTAAATTGTAGCCATTATGGAAGACAATATGGAGATTCCTTAAAAGAATATGAAGAAAACCACCATATGACCCAGAAATCCCACTCCTAAGCATATACCCAGAGGAAACCTAAATTTAAAAAGACACATCTATCCCATTGTTCATTGCAATATCTAGAACATGGAAGCAACCCAGATATCCATCAACAGATGAATGGGTAAAGAAGTTGTGGAGTATATACACAATGGAATATTACTTAGCCATAAAGAGGAACAACTTTGAGTCAGTTCTGATGAGGTGGATGAACCTAGAAACTATTATACAGAGGGAAGTAAGTCAGAAAGAGAAAGATAAATGCATATTCTAATGCATAAATATGGAATCTAGAAAAATGGTACTGAAGAATTTTTTAGGGCAACAATGGAGAAACAGACATAGAGAATGGACTTATGGACATGTTGAGAGGGGAGGAGAGTGTGAGATGTATGGAAAGAGGAACATCAGTTCAGTTCAGTTGCTCAGTGGTATCCAACTCTTTGTGACCCCATGGACTGTAGCACACCAGCTTCCCTGTCCTTTACTAACTCCCGGCGTTTACTCAAACTCATCTCCATCCAGTTGGTGATGCCATCCAACCATCTCATTCTCTGTCGTCCCCTTCTCCTAGCTTCAATCTTTCCTAGCATGAGGGTCTTTTCCAGTGATCACTTCTTTGCATCTGGTAGCCAAAGATTTGGAGTTTCAGCTTCAGCACCAGTCCTTCCAATTGATATTTAAGACTGATTTCCTTTGGGATTTAATGGTCCAAGGAACTCTCAATAGTCTTCTCCAACACCACAGTTCAAAAGTGTCAACTCTTTGATGCCCAACTTTCTTTATAGTCCAACTCTCACATCCATACATGACTACTGGAAAAACCATAGCTTTGACTTCATGGACCTTTGCCAATAAAATAATGTCTCTGCTTTTTAATATGCTATCTAGGTTGGTAATAACTTTTCTTCTAAGGAGAAAGCATGTTTTAATTTCATGGCTGAAGTCACTATCTGCAGTGATTTTGGAGTCCCCAAATAGAAAACCTCTTACTGTTTCCATTGTTTCTCCATCTACTTGCCATGAAGTGATGGGACCAGATGCCATGATCTCCATTTTCTGAATGTTGAGTTTTAAGCCAACTTTTTCACTCTCCTCTTTCACCTTCATCAAGAGGTTCTTTACTTCTTCTTTGCTTTCTGCCATAAGGGTGGTGTCATCTGCATATCTGATATTATTGATATTTCTCCCAGAAATATTGATTACAGCTTGTACTTCATCCAGCCTGGCATTTTGCTTGCTGTACTATGCATATAAGTTAAATAAGCAGGATGACAATATACAGCCTTCACATACTCCTTTCCCCATTTGGAACCCATCTGTTGCTCGATGTCCAGTTCTAACTGTTGTTTCCTGATCTACATACATATTTCTCAGGAGGCAGGTCAGGTTGTCTGGTATTCCCATCTCTCTAAGAATTTTCCACATTTTATTGTGATCCAAACAATCAAACATTTTGGTGTAGTCAATAAAACAGAAGTAGATGTTTTTCTGGAACTCTCTTGCTTTTTCAATGATCCAACAGATGTTGGCACTTTGATCTCTAGTTCCTCTGCCTTTTCTAAATCCAGCTTGAACATCTGGAAGATCACAGTTGACCTATTTTGAAGACTGGCTTGGAGAATTTTGTGTGTAATTTACTAGTGTGTCAGATGAGTGCAATTGTGTAGTAGTTTGAACATTTTTTGGCATTGCCTTTCTTTGGGAATGGAATTAAAACTGACCTTTTCCACTCCTGTGGCCACTGCTGAGTTTTCCAAATTTGCTGACATATTGAGTGCAGCACTTTCACAGCATCATCTTTTAGGATTTGAAGTAAATCAGCTGGAATTCTATCACCTCCACTAGCTTTGCCTGCAGTGATGCTTTCTAAGGCCCACTTGACTTAGCATTCCAGGATGTCTGACTTTAGGTGAGTGATCATACCATTGTGGTTATCTGGGTCATGAAGATCTTTTTTTTTTTTTTTGCATAGTTCTTCTGTGTATTCTTGCCACCTCTCCTTTTATCTTCTGTTCCTGTTAGGTCCATACCATTTCTGTCCTTTATTGTGCACATTTTAGCATGAAATGTTCCCTACTGAGGAAGGCTTTCTTATCTCTTTGCTAGTCGTTGGAACTGTGCATTCAAATGGGTATATCTTTTCTTTTTCCCTTTGATTTTAGCTTCTCTTCTAGTCACAGCTATTTGTAAGGCCTCCTCAGACAACCATTTTGTCTTTTTTCATTTCTTTTTCTTGGGGATGATCTTGATCAGTGCTTCCTGTACAATGTCTGGAACCTCCATCCATAGTTCTTCAGGGACTGTGTCTATTGGATCTAATCCCTTCAATCTATTTATTTCTTCCACTGTGTAATTGTAGGGGATTCAATTTAGGTCATACCTGAATAGTCTAGTGGTTTACCCTACTTTCTTCAATTTAAGTCTGAATTTTGCAGTGAGAAATTCATGAACTGAGTCACAATCACTCCAAGTCTTGTGTTTGCTGACTGTATAGAGCTTCTCCATCTTTGGCTGCAAAAGTATATAATCAGTCTGATTTAATTATTGACCATCTGGTGATGTCCATGTGTAGAGTCTTCTTTGTGTTGTTAGAAGAGGGTGTTTCCTATGATAGTGCATTCTCTTTGCAAAACTCTGTTAGCCTTTGCCCTGTTCATTGTGTAGTTTAAGCCCAAATTTGCCTGTTACTCCAGGTATCTCTTGACTTCCTACTTTTGCATTCCAGTCCCCTGTAATGAAAAGGACACCTTTTGGGGGTGTTAGTTCTAAAAAGTTTTGTAGCTCATCATAGACCCCTTCAACTTCAGCTTCCTCAGCATTACTACTTGGAGCATAGACTTGGATTAATGTGATATTGAATGGTTTGCCTTGGAAATGAACAGAGAACATTCTGATGTTTTGAGACTGCATCCAAGCAGTGCATTTTGGACTCTTTTGTAGCCTATGAGGCTACTCCATTTCTTCTAAGGGATTCTTGCCCACAGTAGTAGATAATATTGCCATATGAATTAAATTAGCCCATCCCAGTGCATTTTAGTTCACTGATTCCTAAAATGTCAATGTTAACTCTTGCCACCTTCTGTTTGACCATTTCCAATTTACCTTGATTCATGGACATAACATTCCAGGTTGTTATGCAGTATTGTTCTGTATGGCATTGGACTTTACTTCCATCACCAGTCACATCCACAACTGGGTGTTGTTTTTGCTTTGGCTGTGTCTCATTTTATTTCTCCACTTTTCTCCAGTAGCATAGTGGGCACCTACCTACCTGAGGAGTTTATCTTTCAGTGTCATATCTTTTTGCCTTTTCATACTGTTCATGGGACTCTTGATGGAAGAATACTGAAATGGTTTGCCATTCCCTTTTCCAGTGGACCACATTTTGTCATAACTCTCCACCATGAACCATCCATCTTGGGTGGTCCTACATGGCATGGCTCATAGTTTCATTGAGTTAGATAAGGCTGTGGTCCATGTGATCAGTTTGATTAGTTTTCTGTGATTGTGGTTTTCATTCTGTCTGCCCTCTGATGGATGAGAGTAACATGGAAACTTACATTACCATATGTAAAATAGATAGCCAATGGGAATTTACTGTATGGCTCAAGAAAGTGAAACAGGAGCTCTGTATAAACATAGAGGGGTGGGATGGGGAAGGAGATGGGAGGGAGTTCAAAAGCAAGGGGATATATGTATACCTATGGCTTATTCAGATTTGACAGAAAACAACAAAATTCTGTAAATCAATTATCCTCCATTAAAAAATGAATAAAAAAAAGAAGCAAAACAAAATTTTCACAAGACTATAGTGTCAAGATGATGACTGTTCTTGGAAACCACAATTTATCAGAATGTTTTATTTTGTGATTTATAGATGAGAGGTATTCCTTAAATATCACTAATTTTTTTGAATGACATGCTTTTTTATATGCCCAAGGTAGTTGGGTGAAGCAGGGTATTTTGATGCAATATATAGAACCCTTGAACTAGAGCTATACAAACAAAAGCAGTGATATAATTATCATTCATATAGAAGTGGTAAGGAATGAATTCAGGTTGGGCTTGAGATTTTGAAAACAGCAAACTAATTAACAGGAGAGCAGTATTTTAAATTTTAGTTCCATTAATAGCTAAAGATAAGATTTGTTGCATTAATCCTGACAAGAATATAAACTTTGAAAATGACAAATGGCTGCAGTGAGGGCAACCAACACATTATTGGAGAGTAAGAGTTAATTGGCTAGAATTTTGTTTAAAGTAGCCTTTTTATATGCTCCAATGAGAGCTGAATGGAGAAACCTAACTATATTTGTATGAAGAAGTGAAGAAAATGGAAACTACAACAACTCATATTTTTAATACATGACTGAAAGAGAATGAGAAAGAAAGGACAGGCAATAAAAGCTAGCACTGAGAGGTTATGAAGAGAGGCCACTGAGGGTACATGAGTTAGTCTTTATCATTAAGCCTAGTTACTCAACAGAACAAGAGACAGAAGGAGAAAGCAGCTGCCACCACTAGAAGAGAATGTCCTAGTGCTAAGAGACAATTATGGAGACACTGTTTCACTTCACTGAATATGTCACTTACTCAAAAAGCAGCTTTAACAACCCACGGTTGATTTTATATGAGTTGGAATTGATATAACCAAATTGATGGAAGAAATAGAGAACAATAAAAGTAGTGTCCATTTTCCAGTTTGCCATCATTAAAACATCCCCATGCAGCTTAATGCCATAATTGACGATAGAGATCTGAGAAACTGTAGTTAATTACAGAACCGCCCTAGTAATAAATGTAAGTGAGCTATTGACATCTGCATACTATTATATTTGAGAAATAGAGTCACATAAATGCAGGGTAATTAACATTTTATATTTAACTTTCAGGTTTCATAACCTGACTAAAATGGTACTGGATTCATAGTCTCCCCTTTCCTTTTCTCTTTTTTATTCCCTGTTGATGACCACTTTTCAATTATTTCCCTTCATGTCAAGAGGTCCATCAAAGAGTTGGAGGAAAACAACAGAGATGCTGCAAAACCTGATTCAGCATTTGCAATTCCTAGTAGTATTGCTAAAAGTTTATACAGAATGAGATTGAAAATACTGTTGAAAATGATATTAGTGTATTATTTGTGGCTTTAAATTACCCAAGCAATTTTTGTCTCACATTATCACATATAACTGAGAAGTAGCCACTCATAACTCAATAATAAGCAAAATCCTTGTCCTTAGAAGCTATTAGCTTTTTAAGTATTAGCTTAAGTATTAGCTAGTATTCTACCAGTTTTAATTTGTGAAATTATCCCTTTTGCTACACGAGAGCTTACTTAAGTTAAAGAATCCTGTTTCTGAAAAGCAGGACAAAACTTATTCCATTCCTTTCACAGGCATATGTTCTTTCTGAATGTTATGAAACTGAATTTATGAAGTTGTTTTCAATTAATCTACAATTGTAAAATTAATATATTTTATTATATTTAATTTGTCTGCCAAAACAGGAGACATGTGTTCAATCCTAGGGTTGGGAAGATTCCTGGAGGAGGAAATGGCAACCCACTCCAGTATTCTTGTCTGAAAAATCCCATGGGCAGAGGGCCCTGGCGGGCTACAGTCCATCAGTCCATGGCATTGTAAAGAATCAGGCATGACTGAGTGATTGCATGCACACACATTATATTTTGTATAAAATTTTTCTTTAAAACCCAGTCTTCAACCTGAAAACATATTTCCTTTTATATCACCATTTTAAAATCTTACTTCCTAGAGATTACCAGCCACAGTTAAAAATTTAGTTTGTAACTTGCCAGAATATCATCCATGAACATATAGCTATACATTTATCCTACCTATACATAACCTGCTTATTGAGGAGTTACAATTCATTCATTAATTAACATAATGACTTTTAGTTTTATGTCTTCTATCTTCAGAGGGTTTAATTCTTCTCTTTCAATTACTACTTCCCTTAAGTTCCCTACTTTTGTATATTAAAATTGAATTCAGTATTCAGTATATTTTAAGATTCCAGTATCTTATTTCATTCAGCAATTTTCCTCCCTCTAGCACTGAGCACTTCTCGTTTTGTTTTTTTTTTTCCTTTTTAGGGGGAAGGGAGCAGTCATTGGACTTAAAACTGGAAGACAGAAGAGAGAGGGGTCTGCTTTTTCACTCCCTGGCCTTTTGAGGATGGGACAGGAAAGGGGAAAAGTAGAGACCAGTGGTTTTCTTATGAATATGGACTGACCTCCAGTGGTGGGGGAACGTCTCCAGGCTCATGCTGATTTCTTCAATTTCTATCAGGTTCTTTCCATTGCTAATGACTTCCACTGGTCTGTGATTTCTGAGTTCACAATGTGTATGATTTCTTGAGGTAGATTTTAGCTTCACTCCCAGTCACATAGAAACACCTGAGTTAGAACAACTCATCTCACTTTGGGCCCTGATCAGCATCTGTTTCTTCTGCACGGGGTATGGCCTCTCTGGGCACCAACAGATCTTACGCCTACCCTAGGCTCCATACACCTTTATGAGACCCTTTTTATTCTTCAAAAACTGCAGAGATTGGACATAGGAGTCTTCTTCCCTCATCTCAGGTAGACTAACCCAAAAATCTTTTCCAACATTTTGCTGGCTACAACTAAAAGCCGCTACCTTCAGAAATCTCACACAAGGTATTGTCTTCACCCTCAAAATTCATACTTCCTCCAAAACTCCAGAAACACAAGTCCAATTTTGAGAAACTTTGTCACCATATTGCTCTATTTTGGTTACAGTAAGAGTCCCAAGTTTCAGCAGTTGAGCAAACATTCAGTGGGAAAGAAAATGCTTTTCCATAGAATTTGGATGTGATTGCTTTAAAGTTTTCTTTCAGTTGTACTAGATAAACTGTATTTCCTATTTGTAACTCTTTTAGCCTTTTTTTTCTCATGGACACATAATGTTCTGATATTATTTTGTTCTGGAATTATACTATTTTCTTATAATATCTAATATATATTCTGCCTTCAACTTATATGTACTCATGTTATCTCCCTTTCCTTTGACCAAAAGTCAAAAAACATTATTTGACAACTTCATATTTTACAAAGACTTGTCCCTTGGAGTGACTTAGCCATGTTGCTGTTTTACTGCTTTTATAATTCAGGATTTTCAGTATTTAATTTGACTGTTCATCTTTATTTGTTTCCCAAAAGCTTTGTTTCACAGTTTCTGATTTTCAGAGTTTATTGAATTTCTCTAAAAGGTCAATCATATATCATTTCCTGTAACTGTTAAATGGACACTAATCAAAATTTTATTCTTTCATTGCAAGGTGAAAATTTGGAAATATAGTTATCATATAATCTTTAATAATTACTTAATTCAGTTATCTCATTTATTTTTCTACTCAATAGAAAAGGAAGTTATGTTAAAACTGTTAATCTTTTCTAAGAGTTCAATGATTTTTTAATATGCATAATGACATACAAAGCAATGCAATGCATACAATACAATTCATTCCAGTATTCTTGCATGGAGAATCCCATGGACAGAGAAGCCTGGTGGGCTACAGTCCACGGGGTTTCAAAGAGTCAGACATGACTGAAGTGACTTAGCACAGCACACGGTTTATTATAACTTGTTTCTCAAATAATAAAAACTTCATTTAGTAGATTTACTTCATAGTCTACCTAGATTCATATTTTTCTTTCTGCTTCCTTTAAAGACCTGTGGCTGGTGTATATTTTATCGTATGTTTACCTAATTATTTGAGTTTTGTGGCAACAATGTTTGCCTAAATTATGGTGTGGTTTTTCTATGTTAATCATGGATTTACATAATTTAATTGATTGTCACAGCTCATTTTAATTATTGGTTTATTTTCTATTCATTACATTGCCAGTTTCTTGAGGCCTGCATTGTGTAGTTTGTATGTACATCCTCAAAGACTAGTAAAAATTCTTATTCATAGACCATACTAAAAACATATTTCTTTGATGAACAAATGAATCTCCTCTATCCCTTAATTTTTCATTCAACAATGGATATACTGCAATCCCAGGTCAAGTGTCAAAACATTTCCTTTTAGTCCTCAAAACTCCAAATTTCCCATTGTATTTTAGCAATTAGTCTATAAACTAAATATGAAACTAAGCACATTTCTAGTAGTGTATAAATGGTTAAACTGGTAATACCAGACTCTTCAGAATGATTTATAAACTAATGCAGAAACTTTATTTGCTTTTAGAAGTGTAATCTTTAAATTTTTCTAAAATAATTGACCAAATCATCAGAAGCAATATTTATTTGGAATAAATAATCAGATTGTGCATGCTCAGTCACTTCAGTCACGTCTAACTCTTTGAGACCCTATGGATTGTATTCCACCTGGCTCTTTTATCCATGGGATTTTCCAGGCAAGAATACCGGAGTGGGTGGCCATTCCTTTCTCAAAATAATAGTACTAATAATCACACTGAACTGTTGAGAAGAATTCTGAGTAGGCAAGTACACTTTCTGGGTTAAATTACAAAATATAATAAATTCTGTTGGAAATCAATACTCTGGAAGTTCTGGTACATACTTTATAGATGAGCTACTTTGACATTAATTCAAAATTTAATCCTTAAATTAAAATTATTCTCACAGTTAATTGTAAGGTTACATACAGAGTTATTCTGCATCACATATATTAAAATTTATTTTCCTAGGCATTTTGAGTGTAGTAAAAATGTATTTATTTAAATTGGTTAATTAAAAGAGCAGTAGGAGTTAAATATTAACTGCAGGACATTTTCAGTCAAAGTGATGACTGGTAATAGACCAACATATTGCCTTGAAGATGATCAGATCTCAGTGTGCTTTATTATTTTGTACAAATAACTCATGCCCTGAAATCTAAAGCTTTTAATATGTAGAATTAGAGTCATATATATTTCAATTAGTTTTGAGGTGAGAATGAAATTGTGAATTTAAACAAAATTAAAACTGGGTCCGGATTTAGTACATATTATGACTAAGATTAGAGTCCAGATCAGTCACCAAATCCTCAGGAAGAAGTGGAAAAAATCATGGGTATTCTCACTCACACACTTCACATATTCTCAAGGAACTGGCAAAAGGAATTCATGGAGGAACAGAGGTCTCCACCAGCAGGTCTTTAGTATCCTCATGACTCTGTCTCTGACTCAGGGCTAATTCTTCCATTTACTTTCCAGACCTAGGCATGAATAAAAGTCTTCCTATTCCACATTAAGAGCCCCCGGGTAAGGGAATGCCTATCCACTCCATATCTTGCCTGGAAAATCCCATGGACCAGAGGAGATTGGTGGGCCACAGTCCATGGAGTAGCAACGAGTTGGACACGACTGAGTAACTAGCACTTAGAGGAAAAAGGGTGATATTATGAAAAATCATCAAAAAGACTACTGAAGATACAGAGCAAAGCAAAGAGGGCAAAAAAAAAATATATATATATATATATATATATTATGGAACAGAACATAAATCTACAATACTTTCTGATGATAAATGGGTTAATGGAATTCACAAATCTGAGTTTCATTTATTCTTCTTATACAATCTCATGGTGTTTGCCAATAACATTTTCTTTTCATATGTGTAAATAATTATTCCTATTATTCCTCCTGCATATTCTCTTGTCGTGGACCAATATATAAGTTTTTTAGACAGCTATCTTCAAGATGTTATGGACAATAAATAGTATTAATATTATTCCTTAACTCATGTTCAGAGGCTTTCTTTAACTATCTTAGAAATCTACAACAGAACCTTTTATAAATTACTGTGTAAACTAATCATAAATGTATTCGTGCTTATGTGTGAAAATACCACAGTGAATTATGTTTATCTAGAATGAACAATGTTTTATAATCTAAATATGCAAGCTTACTATGATATTATCTTGTCCTTTCTGCTGATTATAATTTGTATCATTTCTAAATCTGTATCAGGGACTTCTCTGGTGGTCCAGTGGTTAAGACTCTGTGCTTCCAGTGTAGGGGGAATGTGCATTGATCCCTGGTGGGGCAATTAAGATCACACATGATCACTTTCTAACCCCATACACAAAAATAAACTCAAAATGGATTAAAGATCTAAACGTAAGACAAGAAACTATAAAACTCCTAGAGGAGAACATAGGCAAAACACTCTCTGACATAAATCACAGCAGGATCCTCTATGACCCACCTCCCAGAATACTGGAAATAAAAGCAAAAATAAACAAATGGGATCTAATTAAAATTAAAAGCTTCTGCACAATAAAGGAAACTATAAGCAAGGTGAAAAGACAGCCTTCTGAATGGGAGAAAATAATAACAAATGAAACAACAGACAAACAACTAATCTCAAAAATATACAAGCAGCTTATGCAGCTCAAAAAAGCAAAAATAAACAAATGGGACCTAATTAAAATTAAAAGCTTCTGCACAACAAAGGAAACTATGAACAAGGTGAAAAGACAGCCTTTGGAAGGCGAGAAAATAATAGCAAATGAAGCAACTGACAAACAACTAATTTCATAAATATACAAACAACTTATGCAGCTCAATTCCAGAAAAATAAACGACCCAATCAAAAAATGGACCAAAGAGCTAAATAGACATTTCTCCAAAGAAGACATACAGATGGCTAACAAACACATGAATAGATGCTCAACATCACTCATTATCAGAGAAATGCAAATCAAAACCACAATGAGGTGCCATTTCACACCAGCCAGAATGGCTGCGATCCAAAAGTCTATAAGCAATAAATGCTGGAGAAGGTGTGGAGAAAAGGGAACCCTCTTACACTGTTGGTGGCAATGCAAACTAGTACAGCCACTATGGAGAACAGGGTAGAGATTCCTTTAAAAATTGGAAACAGAATTGCCTTATGACCCAGCAATCCCACTGCTGGGCATACACACCGAGGAAACCAGAATTGAAAGAGACACATGTACCCCAATGTTCATTGCAGCAATGTTTATAATAGCCAGGACATGGAAACAACCTAGATGTCCATCAGCAGATGAATGGATAAGAAAGCTGTGATACATATACACAATGGAGTATTACTCAGCTATTAAAAAGAATACATTTGAATCAGTTCTAANCCCCAATGTTCATTGCAGCACTGTTTATAATAGCCAGGACATGGAAACAACCTAGATGTCCATCAGCAGATGAATGGATAAGAAAGCTGTGATACATATACACAATGGAGTATTACTAAGCTATTAAAAAGAATACATTTGAATCAGTTCTAATGAGGTGGATGAAACTGGAGCTGATTATACAGAGTGAAGTAACCCAGAAAGAAAAACACCAATACAGTATACTAACACATATATATGGAATTTAGAAAGATCGTAATGGTAACCCTGTATGTGAGACAGCAAAAGAGACACAGACGTATAGAACGGACTTTTGGACTCTAAGCAAACAATGTGATCAGTAACTTTGGTATTATTTTTCAAAATCATTTTAGATATTGTATTATATTTATATTTCTTTTTAGGTTTTAGAATCTGCTTGTCAATTTCTATAATGAAGACTGCTGGAATCTTAAATATGATTGCTGAAAACTTTAGAAAAATTTAGGAAGAAATAATATTTTATAACAATTTTCCAATAAAAATTAATGTGATATATTCATCTACCTATGGCTTCCCTGGTGGCTCATATGGTATAAATGCCAGCAATGCAGGAGACCTGGGTTTTAATCACTGGGTTGGGAAGATTCCTTGAAGAAGGGAATGGAAACCCACTCTAGTGTTCTTGCCTGCAAAATTCTAGGGACAGAGGAGTCTGGTGGGCTACAGTCCATGGGGTTGCAAAGAGTTGGACATGACTGAGAAACTAACACACATTCTTCTACTTACATTGGTCTTCTCAGTGCTTTGTAGTTCTCAGTGTTGCTTGCCTTTTTCAAATTTATCTCTGCTTGATGCTTCTGTAAATAGTATTTATTTTAATTTCAATTTTCAATAGTAGTGTATAGAAAAAATAGATTTTTAAGTGTTTTTACAGGTATAATAATTATTATAAATGATATTTTTAAAACCACATATTTAATGCATATAATTTAATGAGTTTAACACATGCATACAATTGTGACAGCATCACCACAATCAAGGTAATAAACATCCATCACCACCAAAAGTTTTCTTGCATCCCTTTGATTTTGGGGGGTGAGGTTGTTTTTTCGTGTGTGTAGTAAAAGCACTTAATATTAGATCCATTCACTTAAATTTTTAAGTGCATCATTTCAATTGTTAACTATAGGCAGTATGTTGCATAGCAGATGTTTAGAGCTTATTCATCTGAATAAATATAACAACTCCCCGTTTCTCCCCCTCCTCCCATCCATTACAACCACCATGCTATTTTCTGCTTCTATAATTTGATTATTTTAGATATCTCTTATAAATGGAATTATGCACTGTTTGTTTATAACTTATTAGGTTGCTCAGTGGTAAAGAATTCGCCTGCCAGTGCAGGAGACACAGGTTCAATCCCTGGGTCAGGAAGATCCCCCAGAGGAAGAAATGACAACACGCTTCAGTATTCTTGCCCGGAAATTTTCATGGATAGAGGATCCTGGTGAGCCACAGTCCATGGAGTGGCAAAGAGTTGGACATGACTGAATGAGCATGCATGCATGCATATAAAAATTAGGAGAATATCTTCCAGATCCATCCATACTTTGCAAATGATAGAATTTCCTTTTTCCTAAGACTGAATAATATTCCACTGTATGTTTATACCCTATTATCTGTCAAGGAACATTTGGGTTGCTACCATATTTTGGTTATTGTGAATAATAATATAATAAATTTATTTTATAATTTTTATTTTATTACAATAATAATTATAATAAACATTTTCATTAGTTTTCATAAATTTACATATCTTAGAGTAATTTCATACATTTTCTGTTTTGGTATCTTGCTACGCTCATAAATCAGTTCTAGTAAGTTTTCATAGACTTCTTTGCATTTTCTACATAATTAGATATTCCACAAATAAAAAGTTTTACCTCTTTCTTTTCAATTTATATGTCTTGTATTTCTTTTCCTCACTTTATTACAGTAGTTAGGAATTCCAATAAAAGATTAAAAGAAGTGAGGAGAAAGGATATCTTTGCCATGGTCTACATGTTAGAAATAAACAACCAGATTTTACCCATTAAATACAGTGTTGTGCTGTGTTCGTGCTTAGTACCTCAGTCATGTCCGACTCTGTGATCCCATGGTTCTGGGGCCCTCCAGGTTCCTATGTCCATGAGGATTCTTCAGGTAAGGATACTGTAGTGGGTTGCCCTGTCCTCCCCCAGGGGCCTTCCCAACCCAGGATCAAACTCAGGTCTCCTGCATTGTAGGTGGATTCTTTACAGCTGAGCTATCAGGGAAGCCTTAAATATGGTGTTAGCTATTGCTTTTCTTAAAGCCATTCATCAAACTAGGGAAGTTATATTCTATTCCTAAATGACAGAATTTTACTCACAATATAAGTTGATTTGCTGGGGGAAAACTATGCAAAAAAGATCTTCATGACACAGATAATCAAGATGGTGTGATCACTTACCTAGAGCCAGATATCCTGGAATGCAAGAAAAATGGGGCTTAGGAAGCATCACTACAAGCAAAGCTAGTGAAGATGGTGGAATTCCAGGTAAGCTAGTTCAAGTCCTAAAAGATGATGCTGGGAAAGTGCTGCACTCAGTATGCCAGCAAATTTGGGAAACTCAGCAATGGCCACAGGACTGGAAAAGGTCAGTTTTCATTCTAATCCCCAAGAAAGGCAATGCCAAAGAATGCTCAAACTACTGAACAATTTCACTCATCTCACATACTAGCAAAGTAATTCTCAAAATTCTCCAAGTCAGTCTTCAACAGTACATGAACCGTGAACTTCCAGATGTTCAAGCTGGTTTTAGACAAGGCAGAGGAACCAGAGATCAAATTGCCACATCCACTGGATCATCAAACAAACAACAGAGTTCCAGAAAAACATCTATTTCTGCTTTCTTGACTATGCCAAAGCCTTTGACTGTGTGGATCACAACAAACTGTGGAAAATTCTTCAAGAGATGGGAATATCAGACCACTTAACCTGCCTCCCAAGAAATCTGTATGCAAGTCAAGAAGCAACAGTTAGAACCGGACATGGAACAATAGACCGGTTCCAAATTGGGAAAGAAGTAGTCAAGGCTGTATATTGTCACCCTCCTTATTTAACTTATATGCAGAGTACATCATGAGAAATGCTGGGCTGGATGAAGCATAAGCTGAAATCAAGATTGCTGGGAGAAATATCAATAACCTCAGATACACAGATGGCACTACCCTTATGGCAGAAAGTGAAGAGGAACTAAAGAGCCTCTTGATGAACATGAAAGAAGAAAGTGAAAAATAGGCTTAAAATTCAACATTCAGAAAACTAAGATCGTGGTATCTGGTCCCAGTCAATTCAGTTCGGTTCAGTCACTCAGTCATATCCAACTCTTTGTGACCCCATGAACTGCAGCACGCCAGGCCTCCCTGTCCATCACCAACTCCCAGAGTTCACCCAAACTCATGGTCCCATTGCTTCATGGGAAATATATGAGGATACAATGGAAACAGTGAGAAAATTTGTTTTCTTGGGGTCCAAAATCACTACAGATTGTGACTGCAGCCATGAAATTAAAAGATGCTTGCTCCTTGGAAGAAAAGTTATGACCAACCGAGACAGCGTATTACAAAGCAGAGACAGTACTTTGCCAACAAAGGTCCATCTAGTCAAGGCTATGGTTTTTCCAGTAGTCATGTATGGATGTGAGAGTTGGACTATAAATAAAGCTGAGCACTGAAGAATTGATGCTTTTGAACTGTGGTGTTGGAGAAGACTGTTGAGAGTCCCTTAGACTGCAAGGAGATCCAAACAGTCCATCCTAAAGGAGATCAGTCCTGGGTATTCTTTGGAAGGACTGATGCTGAAGCTGAAACTCCAATACTTTGGCCATCTGATGTAAAGAACTGACTCATTTGAAAAGATCCTGATGCTGGGAAAGATTGAGGGCAGGAGAAGAAGGGAACAACAGAGGATGAGATGGTTGGGTGACATCATCAACTTGATGGACACTAGTTTAAGTAAACTGTGGGAGTTGTTGATGGACAGGGAGGCCTGCAGTGCATGGGGTCACAAAGAGTCAGACTTAACTGAGCAACTGAACTATTAGGTTGATTTGTCCAACCTATACATTATTTTTCTTTTCTAAACTGATAATAAGATTAATTATATTGATTGTTTTTTTAGTATTAAACTAGCATTGCATTCTTTGTGTAAAATCCATTTGACAAAATTTTATTAAGCATTTTGTGTTTATATTGTAACAGTTAATGATCTGTATTTTTGTGTCTTATAGAATTTATGCCAGTCTCAGAAATGAGTTGACATGTGCTCTCCACTTCTACTGCATGTAAGTATAGTGTCAGAGGTGCTGTTTTCTTAAATTTGGGGTAGAATTTGCCATTTCAGGCACCTGGACTGTTTCTTTGTGTAAAGCTTTTTCACTACACGTTCATTTCCTTTCATGTATATGGGGCATTTCAAGCTGTTTATTCTTGAGTTAGATTTGTTAGTTTCTATCCTTAATGACCTTTGTTCATTTTACTTGTATAAATTTGATCAAAATATGCCCCTTATTTTCCTTTAAAAATGGTAGAATCTGTAGCAATGCCTTCTCTATTACTTGTGGTATGATTTGCTGTTTTTTAGTAGCTAAGTTCTTTTGGACACTTTTGGGGATCCCACACACTGTAGGCTGCCAGTTTCCTCTGTCCATTGGATTCTCTAGGCAAGAAGACTAGAGTGGGTTGCCATTTCTTCCTCCAGGGGATCTTCCAGATCCAAGAATCAAACCCACGTCTCCTGCATGGGCAGGCGGGTTTTTTACCGCTGAGCCACCAGGGAAGCCCTAATGGTATGGGTAATTTTGTCTTATTTAGTTTCCTTTGTCTCAATAATTGTTACAAATCAATCATCTTCACTAATCTACTCAAAGAAATACATTTGTGTTTCAATTTTTTCTGTTGTTTTTGTTTCCTATTTCTGTTATTTTGTTTTCTAGCACTCTGACCTTTATTGTTTCCTGTCTTAAGATTACTTTTTGGTCTACTTTGTTTCACTTTCTCTAATTCCTTAAGATCAAGTTTATATTATTGTCTTAAGATTTATCTTTTAATCTAAATATTCAGTGGTATTAAATTTCTAATAAGAACCCTTTTAACTGTATCACACAGATTTTTTGTTTCATTCAGCTTAAAATACTTTAATATTTCTGTTGTTTCTTCCATTGTCCATCCATGTTCTTAAATTTCCAAATATTTCTATAGTTTCCAGATTTTCCTTATTATTTACTTCTAATTTAATTCTACTATGTTCAGACAACATACCTTTTTATTATTTTAATCTTTAATAATTAGTGAAACATACATTTTGGCCCAGAATATTGTGTCTTAGTATTTTTTCCCTATTTTTTTTTTGTTTGTTTGTTTAGGGACAGAGTATTTTTCAATGTTAATTAATCACTTGGCTTCTCAGTTAAATTTATTCACATCTCCAGGAATAAATGTAATTTGAGGCCCATAGTTGATTAAGATCATTAACTTCTGTCAACTAATGAATTTCAGCATATGTTAAAATTAATTAAATGCCTATGTTGTAGAGGCACAAATCCCCACCAGTGCCCTTTCATCTTTTTGCTGTATGCATTATTTTAGAAAATTTTGGTTTCCAATTGGGTCAGTTGTAGGCGTCTGTTTGAGTGTTGTGTTTCCTCCTCCTGTAACCAGGGTTTTGAGGGACTTTTTTGTTATTATTCCTTGCTTTGTTGTTTGAATTTTTGTGGTAGTTAATGAATATACTTAAAGGAGAGTGTGTCCTCTGTATACTCCTAATATTTACAAGTTTCTTTCTCCAAAGAGTCTCAATTAATTATTGTCGGGTTTAAACATGTTCCCATGGCTTTGTTGGGCTTAGAATCACAGGCTTATGCTGGGTTTACCCTTGACAACACCATAGTAATACCTTTGGTATTACTTTACCTTTACCTATACCTATACTTTACCTTTACCTCGGAGAAGGCAATGGCACCCCACTCCAGAAAATCCCATGGATGGAGGAGCCTGGTGGGCTGCAGTCCATGGGGTCACGAAGGGTCGGACACGACTGAGCGACTTCACTTTCACTTTTCACTTTCACGCATTGGAGAAGGCAATGGCAACCCACTCCAGTGTTCTTGCCTGGAGAATCCCAGGGACGGGGGAGCCTGATGGGCTGCCATCTATGGGGTTGCCTAGGGTCGGACACGACTGAAGCGACTTAGCATACCTTTACCTATACCCTAAAAATAAGTATTATTTATCAGAAACAGAAGCAAAAGCAGCAGCAGCAAAGGCATTTTCGAGGATTCTAGTGATCTTTTAAGAGCATGAAATCATCATGCCACATGATGACTGCTCTTCTTCCACATGAGCAAAGAACCAGTGCGCTTATACCTTACAGAGCATTGGTCTTTCCCTTATTAAGGGTACACCAACATGGTCACAGTTGGGTTCTTTTTCCTATTAATGTCTTTCTTAAGTTTCATTGGCATATATTTTTACTTGAGCATCTGTAATTTAGCTTTCAAATCTGTTAAGATTTTCCCCTATTTCTTTTTAGAATACAAAATTCTTCTTAATTTTTTTCCTCTTTTTGTTCATTTTTCTAGTTAGTTTTAAAATTTTCAATCTAACGTTAAATTCTGGTTGGTTTTTTTTTGCCCTCAAATTTTTGTTTAAGCACATCTAATTCAGCTTGATATTTTGTGTAAAATGCTCCTTTTGCTTCATAATTGTGTACTACCAGTGGTGCTGGATCCCACAGCTCACAAAATGACACCTGTGTTGGAAAGATGTTAAATTTGCATTCAAGGGCATGGGGAGACATGATAAAGGGGCATCTTATTTAGCTCTGATAGTGATATAACTTTCCTGACTTGTGCTTTAAAATCCCTTTCTAGTAGTTATCACTCTGGCCTTTCTGAACTCTTTTTCAATAGTTTACACTTTGAGTTGACTTTCTATTTCAGGGTTTATTTTAGTCTCAATCTCCTATTCTCTCTTCCACTTAGGTTTTCTGTACTCTTTAGGTCTCCACAAAACCCTAAAGTGTGATATTAAGAAGTAATTCTTATGAAAATTTTGGGGTTTTTTAATACATATGAGAATTTGAAATTTATAGAAAGTTTGGATAATTTATTTGTTCTACATGCTGTTCTCTAGTTTTTGAGAGAAGTCTGGAGAGATGTAATCAGCCATCATTACTTGAATTCCTCAAAAATAATTTACCTTAAAACAAAATCTTATATAAAGAAACTAAAGTAGATGTTTTTATTTAAGAATAGAAGGTTCTTATTCTTCAAATTCCAGATGAAAACAGAAATTATTATTTTCCAAAAACTCTGTGTTGAATCATTTCAGAGCCCCCAAACCTATAAGAGCAAACCCCAGTAATTATGTAATCAATCTATAAATCCTGCTACTTTTTGATATTTACCCGACTCTGAAAGCTACATCTCCCAAAATCTCTTATGAGGTTATTTGTTGCTTTTGGAGGAAACTGAACATCCACATATAGCTTTCCATTGTTTGTCAAGAAGTTAATTCAGTACTTTTGTCTGAGATACTAAAAGGCTGCCTTTTCCATCCTTCAGTAGTATTTAGTGACTTCCAAGGTGACGCTAGTGGTAAAGAATCCACCTGCGAATGTAGGAGATACAAGTTCGATCCCTGGGTCAGGAAGATCCCCTGGAGGAGAAAGTGGCAACACACTCCAGTATTCTTTCCTCGAAAATCCCAAGGACAGAGGAGGCTGGTGCACTACAGTCCGTAAGGTCGCAAAGAGTCAGACACGACTGAAGGAATTTAGCATGCACACAAATCCCCTACTTTATTTCTGCCTTCCCAAACTTTCAAGAGTTATTTCCTTTAAATGCAGATCAGATTAAGCTCTTTTTTTTTTCACTCAGATCTTCAATTGTTCTTCAAAGTAAAATTTTCAGCAGACTTTCAAGACACCTAAACATTTAAGTACAATTATTTTTTCCCTGAAATTTGCCCTTACACACACACACACACACACATACACCCTGCATATAACTTTTAGCTAAAGCAGCCTGAAAATGAAAAGTGTTAATTGCTCAATCATGGCTGACTCTTTGAGACCTCATGGACTGTAGCCCACCAGATCTCTCTGTCCATGGAATTCTCCAGGCAATAATACTGGAGTGGGTAGCCATTCCCTTCTCCAGGGGATCTTCCCAACCCAGGGATCAAACCCAGGTTTCCTGTATTGCAGGCAGATTCTTTACCACTGTGCCATCTGAGAAGCCAGTAAACAGTATTGCATTCATATTTATATGATGGAAATAAGTGAGTAAAATTTAAATATTTTTTCTCCAGTCATCATTATTTCCACTGGTAGGATGTATCTGAATCTTGGGAATATAATCAAATAAAATGAATCAGTCTTCCCAAGTACATGTCTAACTAACTCCCCTTCCCTGCTTACAGCCCTGTGAAGCCCCCAGTCCACCTTTCCTCCAGTGGTCAGGTTTCACAGGTTGGGGGATTTGTTAAAATTCTCCCATATAGACCTCCTGCCCATAGCCTATTCTCCAGGCAATGAAAAACTGATCAATTCCCTGGTGGCTCAGCAGTAAAGAATCTGCCTGCAATGCAGGAGACAGATGAACTAGGGGCCATGGGTTTGATCCCTAAATCAAGAAAATCCCCTAGAGAGAATAGCAACCCACTCCACCACTCCTGTCTGGAGAATCGCATGGGCAGAGAAGCTTGGTGGGATACAGCTCATGGGACACACATATCATCATCATTTTCTAGAAGTGCTGGTGAAGACAAGCAACTGTTTTACAGGCTTCCCTCATAGCTCAGTTGGTAAAGAATCCACCTGCAATGCAGGAGACCCAGTTTGATTCTTGGGCCAGGAAGATCCACTGGAGAAGGAAGGGATAGGCTACCCTGTCCACTATTCTTGGGCTTCCCTTGTGGTTTAGCTGGTAAAGAATTGGCCTGCAATGCAGGGGACCTGGGTTTGATCCCTGGGTTGGGAAGATCCCCTGGAGAAGGGAAAGGTTATCCACTCCGGTACTCACTCCAACTTTTTTTACTAACATTTATGCTTTGTCATAAATGCATGTCATAAATGTCACCATTTGCTATATTATGGAGGTGTTACGTTTTTCTTGAAATATACAAAAACCTATGGCATCCCAGGGCTCCAACCTTCTCACACTAAAAGTTCAAAAGCAAACATCTATAGAAAGTTACTTAGTTCTGTAAGCAAGTCCTATTCAGATGTCTATCTTTGCTACAATTTCAGATGGACTACTATATTTTTATTGGTATCTCAAATTCCCTATGATGACTTCCCTGTGGGATGACATAAAAAAGCAGATATACTATTATGAAGAAAAAAACTGGTGCTGTTGAATAAACTGTACTAGAACTAACAAGTTGGCATTTTCACTGCCGTCGGGGAGTAATAGATTTCATGGTTAGGAAGAAAAGGTAACCTTTAACATCAGCAGAGCAGAAAGAAACTTGAAAGTGAAGTGGTTGGGCTTTAAAATATTCTGGTTCAGCAGACAGAGCACTCGTTTTATACAAAGATCACATCTGATGATCCATAAGGATGTTTAGATTTAAATTTCATTTTAGTATATGGAGGTATTCCTTTAAAATGCTTCTGTACTACAATGATGAGATATTTAACAGCCCCATTTATCTTTTTATTAGAACTGTCTGCACATTAGTTAACTGGTAAATTGATATAGAATGGCATTGTTTTATATCAATAAAAAGCAGAAAAATGATTTTACCTATTTATAGGTACCCTGTAATACTTAATCTCTCAGGTGTATAAACTATTTTTCATAAAAGAAAATGTTGAACTCAACAAATTATCACTCATGAGATCTGGCTTTTGTTTAAAAAAATCGAGGTGAGGGGGTATTTTATTACCATTTTATTTTAGAAAACACACATACCACAAAATAAATCAAGAGACAAAAACAAAAGTACAAAAGAGAGGAAAAAGATACAAGGAAGATTTTACTTTATCTCCTGAATTCTAGATAAGTCTAAGGAATTCAAGCATAAGGACATGGATGGATTACAGAGAAACAGAATTCCCATCACAGTAGCACTAAGGGAATTGAGGGTGCAGGGGAAGTTGCTTTTTCAGGCACTTTGGAATTTGTTAGTTCTTTTGAAATATATAGGCTTTCTGTCAGACTTTTATAAGCTTTGTCCTTATGCATAAAAATGTGACAAAAAGTTTCTGTGTGTGTGTGTTTCAAGAAGTGTTAGAAGCCAAAAACTCCTACCAATAAAAAAAAAAAAAAGGACAAATTTGAGTATGAGTCAACATTATGGAAAGGAATCAACTAATTTAGTCAGTCTATTAGTTTCAATTATTATTAACAGTATCTGAGTTCAGAGGTAAAGTCGACTAACAGACAGGTGTTCTTTCAAGATCCCAATAACAGCTGCGGAAGGGGAGGTTGAAAGGCATTCACAAACATAGAGCTCATGGTGAAAATTCCAAGTCAGGGAAGAGTGTATATATGTGAGCACACACACACAGTAAAACCCTGCCTTCTTTCTTTCTAACATATGAATGGACAAGGAGTGATACACATGAAGAGGACTAAGAGCATGCAGGAGGAAGACGGCACAAAATGCAAAGCTAATCCCACTGGGTGGGGAAGGACGCAAGAATGAGAAGGTAGGGTAACAATATTCTGAGAGACGACTGAGGGAACATGATTTCTGTAAACCAAGAATGGGGTTCCAAGAAAAGGATACAATCATATGGCAAGAAAATATCTGAAGAGTAAAAGGATCATACCTAAAGTTTTACATGTCAGAAGGCACTTAGGGAAAAAGACAAGGTAACCTCTCAGAACATAGATCAAAAAGACAAATAGATAGAAAACATGAGGAACGTTAAATGGAGGCTGAATCCAGGGAGTTCAACATTCATCTCATAGGAATTCCAAAGCGAGAGTGGATGGAATAAAATAAAGAAATAAGAGAAGAGTATTTTCAAGCACTAAAGAAAGACAAGCCTTTAGGCAATCTGTCGTCTAGCACAGGGAGCTCAGCTCAGTGTTCTATTGGGACCTAGAGGAGTGGGATGGGGGAGGTGGTGGGAGAGATGTCCAAGAGAGAGAAGATACATGTATATTTACATCTCATTCACTTCGTTGAACAGGAGAAACTAATGCAACATTGTAGAGCAATTATACTCCAATAAAAACATAAATAAAATTTTAAAGAATAAACCTTGATATTTGTCCATACAATTTTAGACCATACTAAAAATAAAGAAAATATTTTCATAATGGCTACAGAAGAGTCAAAATGAGAATCAAACTGGAAACCAGCATCTCACCAAAAATATTATGTGTTAAAATAATGGAGACATAAGCTTCAAAACACAGAGGAAACTTAAAATGCAGTGTTCAGTCAGTGTATCCACAAGAGTTAAAGTGAAGTCGCTCAGTTGTGTCCGATTCTTTGCAACCTCATAGGCTGTAGCCTACCAGGCTCCTCTGTCCATGGGATTTTCCAGGCAATAATCCTGGAGTGGATTGCCATTTTCTTCTCCAAACAAGAGTGAAAGCATTTTCATATGTGCAAAGGCTCAATAAGTTAATTTTTCATATACCTTTTCTTAAAAGTTCCTTATATGTGTGGATATTATAGCAGCACTGAAAGTTGGGTCAGGGATCCACAGAAATAATCCAAAGACTCAGACTGCTGCTGCTGCTGCTAAGTCACATCAATCATGTCTGACTATCTGCGACCCCATAGACGGCAGCCCACCAGCCCCCCACCCCCAACCCGTCCCTGGGATTCTCCAGGCAAGAAGTTTTTCATTTCTGTGGCAAAGGAAACAGAATTTAACAGAAATGTCCACACAAAAAAGATACAGCACATCCTTGTGTAACTTTTTCCTGGACCCTGTGTCCCTGTAGGGTACACAGATGCTGGTAAAGCTCAAAATTCCTGCTAAACCACTGGTTTTTTATGCTATGGCTTCAGTTCCCTTTCACATCTTAATCTTGCCACCCATGTACTTCTGTTCAAGGAAGTCTTTAGAAAAACCTAGCTTTTCTAGATTTTGAAGCAAACTTAATACTGGAAAGGTATTTTTTAAATAGGCTAGGAGAATCAGTATCCAGTTGTTCCTGAAAAATATTGCTGTCTACTACTTTCCAGAGTCTCAGAAAAAAACCAGTCTTCTCACCATGTCACAACCAAAACACAGCAAAACAAAACCAGTGAAACCCTGAAGACGTGAAATACGGGAAGCTGTGGGTCCATTCGAGGAAAAGAGTGAAGAGAAAGTCCTGGGGTAGCACCTGTGCAGGGAGCTGGGAGACACTGTGTCCAGTTGTGAACAGAACACACACGTCTCTGGGAGGAAAGTTTCTAGAGCAATTCCATGCACATTTACAGAGTGTCCTTTACCCTTCACTTTTCTAGATTTCACTTTCTTACTCATCCAGTTGAGGGTAGGTCTACTTGAAACTGAAGGAAATGTTTCAGATTAAGAAAACAAGAGTTTGGATTTTGGACTGGTCTTATTATTTCTTTCACTTTGTTCTTCAGATTTAGGTATTATTACCATTTGGGGTGTTTCAACTAGGTTCTCAACATTAAAAATATTTCACACTTAAAATGAGTTAACTCAAAAAGAGCTTACTGAAAAAGAGGCCCATTATCAAACTGTAATGGGAGGCAGGAAATGGCTGGAGACAGCAGGGACCCAGGGCAAACAGGAGCAGAGCTCTGCCTCAAGAGATGAAGGAAGATGTTACTGAAATCTGAATGAAGAGAAATTCATGCAGATCAGATTATCTGGTAAGGATCAAGAATCTTAAGGGATGTGACCAGCTCTAGGCAGGGAGTTGGGAGAATGAATGCCCACGTCACACCCTTCACCTTTCCCTTTTTCCTGCTGGAATTCACCAGGGCTGAACCCAGGTAGAAGCCAGAGGCAACAATCAGTCTCCAGAGAAAACAGTGAGATGGGGCAGGGGGGAGGATCTGGAAAGGAAATGAAAATATTTTGCCCATATATCATCTTGTTTCCTTATTTTTTTAACAGATAGGATGACCTGTAATCCTCTTGGCTTAAAAATTTTTCATCCTTTCATAATCATGTGTAGGATTTTAGTAATTAGGCTTTTTGTCTTTTTTTTGTAATCCTTATGCTAGTTCTTTTTTTTTTAATATTTATTTATTTGGTTGAGCCAGATCTTAGTTGTTACTTGAGATCTTCAGTCTTCTTTGTGGGATGCGAGATTTTTAGTTGTAGCATATGAACTCTTAGTTGTGGCGTGTAGGATCTAATTCCCTGAGCAGGGAACAAATCCCAGCCTCCTAAATTGGGAGCATGGAGTCTTAGCCACTGGACTACCACAGAAGTCCCGGATAATTAGGTTTTGAAGTAATCCACTAATTGTGGAAATGAAGACATCTTTGGTACCAAGACAAATAGCTGTAGCCTCGAGTACAAGAAATCAAAAAGCTCTGAAGAGTATAGGAAAAGATTGTTGAGTACAAATCCTGCGTAAGCTGACCTTACTCTGGAAAAACCTCAGAATTGTCTTGGTAATGGAAGAGTGATGAAACTGGGAAATAATTATAAAATGTCACAATTAGTGAAGAGTCAGGAGTTTGGAGTTCAATAGTCTCTGGTCATTATTCCTCTCCTTTTGTTTACAAGTTTTGGTCAAAATGAACTAGGTAAGAGACATCCATAACTCACGTTTTTGCAAACATAATCATAACACTTCTGGCTCATAAGAGAACAAACCTGGCATCACACTTTATATGTGGCCACAGAGACACAGGACTCATTAGAAATGAATCTGGCTGCTAGTAACAAGTTCATCCTAAAATTGCTCTGAAAATACTAGTAGCGGTGTATGCAACTGTTTCTCTTGGATGCTTTAAACATGTGATTAT
This sequence comes from Aepyceros melampus, assembly GCA_006408695.1. Classification (NCBI taxonomy): domain Eukaryota; kingdom Metazoa; phylum Chordata; class Mammalia; order Artiodactyla; family Bovidae; genus Aepyceros; species Aepyceros melampus. The sequence continues at coordinate 217,133 of SJXQ01012969.1, read as the reverse complement.
CCTTAACTGATAAGTTATGTAAAGTGAATGCAAGAATAATCATTTATCATTTTCCACAGACTTAAAACTTAAGATGGCTATTGGTGCTCTGACAGTTTCATATCACACGCAGAAACCTGAACTTCATTAGGTGAAATGGCTTTATACCCAGGGATTCTTTTTGCTTTTGTTCTGCCCGACTGTTTACTACCTTCCCTTTGCAATAGAGTAAACTACTCATTAATTTTGTATATTTGGTTGGTGACATTTTCTGTTCTCAAAATCCTTGTGATGAATCACACGACACAGTGGAAACAGCTATAGAACAAAACAAAAACACACCACATGTGGCTTGCTAACCAGAATTCTGTCAAACAAAATTGTATGCTATGTTCCCATGGTTTCCTTTCAGTAGTAAAAGGGAAAATATATGCTCATAAGCACCATTTCTGTAAATTGCTGAAAAATCTTCATAATAGTGTAGCCTAGAAAATATTTTGGTGGCAAAAAAAAAATGCTGCAAGAAAACCAAGTAATACATTTTTTTTTCTAACACAAAAAATATTCTTTATAAGGACATGGTGCAGAATGATAACAACAGTTTCATTTATCTCATTCAATAATAAACCCCCCTTACAAACTAAAAAATAAAAATTAATTTAAAAAAATAATAATATCAATAATAAACCCCCCTTAAGGAGAATGAATTTTAACAAGTATGTGTTTTATCCTGCCTTGTGAAATAAGAATTTTAAAATATCACATATCACACATAGTGAGAAAAGAAAGAGACAGAGTGCATAACAAAGAGAAAGGAATAGAACCTGGCCCTTGGAGAGTTAACCTCTGGAAATCAATACATAATGAATGAGTTAACCATTTCTAGACGTCTCCTAACATTAAGAAGGGATGTTGCCTAGGACAAAATTGGAAAACCAAAGCCTACAAATCTAATTATGCCTAATAGGTCTTGAAAGATAATCCTAATTTAATCAGTGGAAGGAAAAGAAGAAAAACAAGGAAATAAAGTCATTTGTGACTAAAAAGATTCTACATAAAGTCTTTAGAAAGTGGATCCAGGAAGTATTTTACCAGGGCTTATCCAGGATTCTCCAAAGCTGTGACAACCCTATCTGGAGGTTTCTATTTAGAGAAAACCATGATCATCAATCAGGCTTTGTCACAGCCTGCAGAATGTATCGCAGCGCTACCTTCTGATGGCCTTTTAGTTGTCCATGTTCCCGTACACCAGGAAGGAAGCATTCTAATAGGTTATAAAGGAAGAAAAGATCTCCAGAGACAAATTTAAACACTGGAATTTCAAGATCTATGCCAATTACTCATCTGTCCCTAACTAGTAGACCAACTTTGAAAGCACTCACAAAACTATTTCTCCAAAACTGGAGACCTAACCTCACTGTTTTTGTTTTTTTTTTTATCTTCATTTTATTGAAGTATAGTTGATTTACAATGTTGTATTAATTTCTGCTGTATAGCAAAGTGATTCAGTTATACATGTACATATTTTTTCATTTTCTTTTCCATTATAGTTTATTATAGGATATTGAATATATTTCCCTGTGCTATACAGTAGAACCATTTTTATCCTATTAAAAGGGGTTCTTTTGAACCCTTTGACCATATTTACCTCATAAAACCTTACTTTTTGTTCCTTAAAACTCACTACAATTATTCTTTTTATTATAAAATAATACAGTTTAGTGGCAAAAAAAAAAAAAAAAACCTGAAAAGCACAAAAAAAGATGTGTGGCAGAAAGTATGGAATATTACCAACCAAGGAAGTTCACCCAAGCCTTGGTGTCTAGAGGTTTCACTCGAGTTCCATCACATAGGAATGACGGACTTCCCACCAGGTGATCTTAGACTCTATCCCTTCAGAGACCGGGCTTCATGACCCAAAGCACCTTTCCCCAGATCACATGGTGATCATCTGTCTTAATCTGTGATCTTCCCTGTGGCTTAATCACAGATCTTCCTTTAATCTGTGAGTTTCCCTGGTGGCCCAGACTATAAAGTGTGCAGGAGACTCAGGTTCAATCCCTGTGTTAGGAAAATCCTCTGGAGAAGGAAATGGCACCCCACTCCAGTACTCTTGCCTGGAAAATCCCATGGATGGAGGAACCTCATAGGCTCCAGTCCATAGCATTGCCAAGAGTCTGACACGACTGAGTGACTTCACTTTTCTTTCCTTTACTCTAAATCACAGTTATGGTCCAGCTTAGCCAGCTCCCACCCCAAATCACATTAGACTATCCAACACAAGGATCCCAGACAAACAAAGACACACCTCTATAAGGCATGACATTCCTGCTACTGCTAAGTCGCTTCAGTTGTGTCCGACTCTGTGCGACCCCATAGATGGCAGCCCACCAGGCTCCCCTGTCCCTGGGATTCTCCAGGCAAGAACACTGGAATGGGTTGCCATTTCCTTCTCCAGTGCATGAAAGTGAAAAGTGAAAGTGAAGTTGCTCAGTTGTGTCCGACTCTTTGCGACCCCGTGGACGGCAGCCCAGCAGGCTCCTCCATCCATGGGATTTTCCAGGCAAGAGTACTGGAGTGGGGTACCATTGTCTTCCTCCACTTAAAGATTAACAAAGCAAAAGTATTAGTACTCAGTCTTGTCCAACTCTGTGCAACCCCATGTACTGTAGCCCACCAGGCTCCTCTGCCTATGGGATTTCCCAGGCAAGAATATTGGAGTGGGTTGCCATTTCCTTCTCCAGGGGATCTTCCCCACCCAGGAATCAAACCAGGGTCTCCTGCATTGTGGGCACACTCTTTACTGTATGAGCCACCAGCTGAAGGCAAAGGCCAGGCCTCCTTGAGCAAAAGGTTAAACTTTTCAATACACATCTGATTCTGACTAAAGTTGAGTGTCTTTCACACACATATTGACTGTTTGATTTTCCATCTCTGTGTAGTATCTCTTTCATATATTTTTTTAATTTAGATAAACTGTCTTTTTGCTTATTGAAATTTAGCAAGTCTATATACATAATGGATATGACTTCAAAGTTAAATGTGTATGGCAAAGGCTTGTCATGAATTTTTCATTGTTTATGATACCTATTTTACAACAGAAATTCTGAATATTAATGCAGTTGAATTTATCATGTTTTCATTTAAGTCTTCATTCTGTGTCTGAATTAAATCCTTCCCTATCCCAAAGTTCATGACAGTATTTCCTCTATTACCTTCTAAAATGTTTACAGTTTTTCTTCATATTTAGGTTAATAACACCCCTGCAAAGGGTTAATTTCTATACAATGTGAGTTATGGATTCAATTTTTACCCAGATAGATAACAAATTTTGCCAGAGCCATATATTGTAAAAATCTATCTGCCTTCATCTGTTATAGACAGATGTAATCAAATAAACCTCTGTTTATATCTATTTGTTTTTAGGCTTTATATTCTGTCTCATGGGTATATTTGTCTATTCTTCTGCCAACATCATACCATTTTAATTACAACTTTAGCTTTTAAAAAAAAATAATATTTATTTATTTATTTTTGGTGGTTCTGGGTCTTCATTACTGCAACGGGCTTTCTCCTAGTTGTGGCAAGCGGGGGCTATTCTTCATTGTGGAGCACAGGCTTCTCACTGCCCTGGCTTCTCTGGCTGCAGAGCANCCATCCATGGGATTTTCCAGGCAAGGGTACTGGAGTGGGGTACCATTGCCTTCCTCCACTTAAAGATTAACAAAGCAAAAGTATTAGTCACTCAGTCTTGTCCAACTCTTTGCAACCCCATGTACTGTAGCCCACCAGGCTCCTCTGCCTATGGGATTTCCCAGGCAAGAATATTGGAGTGGGTTGTCATTTCCTTCTCCAGGGGATCTTCCCTACCCAGGAATCAAACCAGGGTCTCCTGCATTGTGGGCAGACTCTTTACTGTATGAGCCAGCAGCTGAAGGCAAAGGCCAGGCCTCCTTGAGCAAAAGGTTAAACTTTCAATACACATCTGATTCTGACTAAAGTTGAGTGTCTTTCACACACATATTGACTGTTTGATTTTCCATCTCTGTGTAGTATTCTCTTTCATATATTTTTTTAATTTAGATAAACTGTCTTTTTGCTTATTGAAATTTAGCAAGTGTATATACATAATGGATATGACTTCAAAGTTAAATGTGTATGGCAACGGCTTGCCATGCATTTTTCATTTTTTATAATACCTATTTTACAACAGAAATTCTGAATATTAATGCAGTTGAATTTATCATGTTTTCATTTAAGTCTTCATTCTGTGTCTGAATTAAATCCTTCCCTATCCCAAAGTTCGTGACAATATTTCCTCTATTACCTTCTAAAATGTTTACAGTTTTTCTTCATATTTAGGTTAATAACACACCTGCAAAGGGTTAATTTCTATACAATGTGAATTATGGATTCAATTTTTACCCAGATAGATAACAAATTTTGCCAGAGCCATAAGTAAGTAAGTAAGTAAGTCAAGTCACTCAGTCGTGTCTGACTCTTTGTGACCCCACGGACTGCAGCCCACCAGGCTCCTCAGTCCATGAGATTCTCCAAGCAAGAATACTGGAGTGGGTTGCCATTTCCTTCTCCAGGGGATCTTCCTGACCCAGGGATGGAACCCGGGTCTCCCGCATTGGAGGCAGACACTTTAACCTCTGAGCCACCAGGGAAGTCCTGCCAGAGCCATATATTGTAAAAATCTATCTGCCTTCATCTGTTATAGACAGATGTAATCAAATAAGTCTCTGCTTATATCTATTTGTTTTTAGGCTTTCTATTCTGTCTCATGGGTATATTTGTCTATTCTTCTGCCAACATCATACCATTTTAATTACAACTTTAGCTTTAAAAAATATATATATATTTATTTATTTTTGGTGGTTCTGGGTCTTCATTACTGCAACGGGCTTTCTCTAGTTGTGGCAAGCGGGGGCTATTCTTCATTGTGGAGCACAGGCTTCTCACTGCCCTGGCTTCTCTGGCTGCAGAGCANCTTTAGCTTTAAAAAATATATATATATTTATTTATTTTTGGTGGTTCTGGGTCTTCATTACTGCAACGGGCTTTCTCTAGTTGTGGCAAGCGGGGGCTATTCTTCATTGTGGAGCACAGGCTTCTCACTGCCCTGGCTTCTCTGGCTGCAGAGCACAGGTTGTAGGGCAAGTGGGCTTCAGTAGCTGCAGCTCACAGGCTCTAGAGAACAGCTCAGTCACTGTGGCTCACAGGCTTTAGCTGCTGTCTTGAATGTGTAATCTTCCTGTACCGGGGATCCAACCTGTGTCCCCTGAATTGGCAGGGGATTCTTATCCACTGTGTCACCAAGGAAGTCCCAGCCGTAGCTTTATAATGAATCTGGACATCTGCTACAGCAGATCCTACCACATTGTTCTTTCAAGAGTGTTTCTTTTTTGCACTTTTAAACTTTAGAATCAGCTTACCAAATACTACTGCCCCCTCAAAAAAAAAATCAGTATCTTGAGTGGATTTTAATGATTATCTGACTCTGGTGGAATGAAACGGATATCTTTACAATAGTCTATCTTCCTATCCATGGATAATATTTTTACAATCCATCTATTAATATTTCCACTTTTATATAAAACTTGCATTAGACTTTTTAAGTGTTTCTTCAAAATAATAGCCTTAACACTTTCTTCTTTTAACCTCACAGATATTTTTATATTGTTGTATAGAGTAATGTTTCTTTAGACTTATCCACATACTTACCATTTTATTTGTTGTTCATATACATTTGGAAACTCATAATTTCTATCAAGTGTTGCTAACTTTTCTTTATATATATATAAAAGCTTTAGAATTTTTATTTATGAAGGTCAATTGGTAATAAACTCTGTTTCTATATTTCTATCTCTATTTTGCTCTCATTCTTGAAGGACATTTTCTCTAGTACATAATTCTATGTTGGCAGGTATTTTCATTCAGTGCATAAAAGATATAAAGAAAATGCTTGGTTTTTTATGAAAATTTAAAAGCATAAAGACAAAGTGGTTTAAAACTCCCCAAATCAAACTGCCCAGTGACTGCTAACATTTTGGGGTTTATCTAACCAATCTTTTCATGCCTAGACATGTAATTCATTTACAAAAGTTAGATTTTAGTTTTTGAAAGCTGATTGTTTTTACTTGAAAATATATTGTTATTCTTTGCATAGTGTCTATGCAATTTTTAAGAGTCTAGGTTTTGGAGTCAGACACAGGTTCAAATCTGACTCAGCCACATTGTAACTGTTTAACCTTGGCCTGAGCTTCTTCCTAGGTAATCCAGCTGAGACTCCTATTTCCACAAACCAAAGTGTATCATTCAAGCCAAGCTAAGATCACTTTCATATCATATATGAGTCCTCCTCTAGCTCAGATACAACTCAAAGACAAGCACTAAATAAATACTAAAAGTTGACTACATTGTTTCCCTGATCTCTCTAATTTGCCCTATCCTTTGGATCAATGCTAAATTCCTATTCATGTCCTAAGCATATTGGAAAAATCTTACAAATGTGCATCAGTATTTTCATTTCTCCTCTCCTTTGGGGTCCTGAACACATCTAATCATCTAATCAGTTGTTGTTTGTTTTTTTTTCCTAATAACAATACACCCAATTTAAAGAGGGCTTTCCAATTCTACCTTGGTCTTTTCTATTCCTGGCTGAATATCTCTAGTTTCTTTACCTATGTCTCAAGAGAATTGAGTTCCCCATTACTCTGTATCCTTGTTGTTACCTTATGATCATTTAATTTTGTTTACAACCCTTGTAAAATGCAGCACTAAACACTAAGTAGTTATAAACTGTGGCTCTGGGGAAGAAACATAAGAAAGTATTTATTAGAAGGATGGTACAAAATACATAAAAGTAAAACAAAACACAGCAATAAATTTTTATTGTGAGCAAAAATTCTAGTGTTGTTGGGGAAAAGGGAGGAAGCATAGTTTAAGAAAAACTCTGTACAATGTTATCAGTAAGGGATAAAAAGTCAAATATAAAGGGATGATCAGATTTAATTAGAAGGTCTGCCATGAAGATAGGCACTGTTGGGATAGAAGTGAATAATATATATTTTATGACTCTCCAGAGAGCTAAACTCTACCCAATGAGTGGAATTTTAAAAGAAGGCCTAATACCTTAAAATTTAGATCAAACTTAATATTAACTGACGCTTTTCATCAGTATAGAGAGCTGCCTCTGAGGAGACAAAATAACTGTTAGTTTTATTTTGAAGTGTTTTATAATCTTTCAATAAAACTAAAGCCTCTCTGTGATGAATTACATAAAATCTGCTCATCTAAGGATAGAAACCTGTGTGTTCTTACAATCTTAGCATCATCCCTGGCATCTAATATACAAGGGATGCTTGACACAAGACAGGCCCTCTATGACTCTTTTTTGAGTGAATAAGTGAATGAATGCTTTAGAAAATATTCATTTATTTGAAAAAGGGCAGCAAGAAAATCATCTCCCTGTTTCTTTACAACTCCAAGAGGCCAGGCATCCATCAAGTTATGTTTGGTTTTCAAAGCTACAAAGAGTTTGGAAGGTACTGATGGTAGATAGTCTTTTCAAAAATGTGGAAATATCAGTAACTCAACTTTATCTGGAAAACAATTTGGGTTATTAAACAAAAAAAGAATTAGCCATGGTCAGTATCTTTGATGTATTTATTTGCATGTAGAAATATCTCGGGTACAAAATCATGAGCTTCAAGATCATGAAATACTGCTTTCTCTCGTGGGTAAGATAATTGTGTAAGGGAACATCATAATTTTAATATTTTTAAATATAGCCAATATCTTCAGTTTTCTCATTATGTAGATAGTCTTTTCAAGAATGTGGAAATATCAGTAACTCAACTTTATCTGGAAAACAATTTGGGGTATTAAACAAAAAAAGAATTAGCCATGGCCAGTATCTTTGATGTATTTATTTGCATGTAGAAATATCTCTGGGGTACCAAATCATGAGCTTCAAGATCATGAAATACTGCTTTCTCTCGTGGGTAAGATAATTGTGTAAGGGAACATCATAATTTTAATATTTTTAAATATAGCCAATATCTTCAGTTTTCTCATTAATAAAATGTATATGCACACATACACAGAGGGGCTTCCCAGGTGGTGTTAGTGGTAAAGAACCTGCCTGCCAATTCAGGAGACATAAGAGATGCAGGTTTGATCCCTGTGTAGGGAAGATCCCCTGGAGGAGCACAGGGCAACCCACTCCAGTATTCTTGCCTGGAGAATCCCATAGACTGAGGAGGCTGACAGGCTACAGTCCATAGGGTCGCAAAGAGTAGGATGCGACTGAAGTGNCAGTAATTGTGTTATTCATCTTTGTTTGTTTATGCTTTATTTCTTCTATATCCTTGGTAGTTGTGTTAATTGTGTTGATTGCTTCTCGGCATTTTATGCATTCTGTTTTCAAGGTTTTGGAACATCTTTACCATCATTATCGTGAATTTTTCTTCAGGTATTTGAACTATTTTCACTTAGGGATTTTTCCTCTTTTTTTTTTTGGTCTCTTGTGCTTCTAGTTTGTTCCTTCATTTGAGCAATAATTTTTTTCTTTACCTCTTTTTTTTTTCATTATCGCATTTGATGTCTCCTTTTCTCAGGCTTTCAGGTTGAATTCCTTCTTCCTTTTGGTTTCTGCCCTTGGTGTGTAAGGTTGTGCCAGTGGTTTGTGTAGGCTACTTTTGGACATGACTTTTGTTTGTACTCTGGTGAAAGGAGGTAAGTTTTTTGTTTGTTTGTTTGTTTGTTTTTTTCCCCCTCTGATGGGCAGGGCTGTATGAGGTGGCAGTCCTGTTTACTGATGACTGGGTTTGTGTTTCTATCTTTCTGTTTTTTGTGTGAGGCATCCTACACTGGGTGCTGCTGGCAGTTGGTGATGCCAGGTGTATACAGGTGGAGGCTTTTAAGAGAATTCTCACTAATAAGTACTCCCTGGGGTTAGGAGTTTTATGGCAGTCTAGAGTCTTGTCAGTGCTCCCACTTCAAAGGTTCTGGGCCTGATGTCTGGCCAGGGAAGTGAGATTCCACATGTGGTTTGTAATGGCATTAAAGGGGATAATACAAACACACTAAAACAAGAAACAAACTACAAACCTCAAACGGCAGAAACAAAATCAAGCAAGTACTAACAAAAAAATGAGAAACATACACACAGGTATACACACATAAACAAAATCAAAACAGTGAAAAAAATAAAATAAAAGTAGAAGAGATTGATCCAGTGAGCACAGGAAAGTAAGAATGATATCAACTAGTTATTACCAAATCTGACTAAAAGTGTAAACTGGAAAACAAAACCAGAGCCATATGTCAACAGGGGAATAAAACAACTAAAGCAAAACAGACTAATAAACACAATGAGGCAAAGCAAGAAAAGGAAAAAAAGAAAGTATAGAAAAGCAAATTTAAATAGAGATAGATAAAGAAGTTTTACATATGTTGAAGAAAAGCAAGAGAAAAAGAATAAGAAAAGCAAGCAAAGAATATATGTGGAAAAATAGTGATAATAATTTTTTAAAGCTTTGAAAATTAAAGAGGAAAATACCCCTCAAAACCATGTAGAGGCAGAGTATTTAAAGGAATTTAAATGTGTGGTTAAAACAATTTCTCAAAAGTGTAAATAGATTTTATTGTAGTATTAAAATCAACAAATACAACAACAGAGAGAAAAAAAACAAGTAAAAATTAAAAAACCCAGTAGCAACTACTAAATAAATTAAAATATAAGAATAATAAATATTTTTCATGGGTCAGCTGTCAGCATCCTTTTCCTCAATGTGGGTCACAGTCCACCTCACCTCCCTAGGATGTCCTCCAGTTCGGGGCTGGTCTCTTACCTGTTGTGGCCACAGCTCAGACTCTAATCTGGTCCTACTCTTGCATGTTCTTGCTCTAATGTCCACATCTGCCAGTGCTAGTGTGTTTTCTTTCCAGGAACTCCCATTGTCCTTTATATATTCCATAGATACAAAGTCTGCCAGTGATCATGTGGATTCAATCTTCAGCTTGTACCACTGGTGGGAATGTTTTGGTTCTATTCCTTAGACATCTGCCCTGGATTTCACTTGTGGTTTTATCTCCACCTTTTCACGTGAGTCGTCCACAGGAGTTTACTCCTGAGGCTCCCCTGGAGGACTTGGGTATGCCCCAGGGAGGACCGAATGTGGAGGTGGTGCAGTTGCTTAGATTGCAGGAGCCCTAGCAGTACCAAGCACTAAGGGGAGCCACTGGCTAGGACAGCAAGAAATACGATGCCATTAGGTATTTTTGTAGCCTCTGCTTTCTCTGTCCTTTTGGGACTGAGCCAGGGAGTGATACAGAAGCTTGTATAATGGGGATCATGGCAATGCCGGATACATAGCTGTGGCTATTGTCACCAGAGGTATGTGACTATTAGTGATTTTTCTAGTTTCTGACAGCTCTGCCCAGTGAGGATTGAGCATGGAGGCGACACAGCTGCTTGAATTATGGGAACCCTGGCAGTGCCAAGCATGCAGGGAAACCAACTGACTCAGCTGCAAAAGCGATGGTCCTATTAGAGTCGTTTCCTAGCTTCTGGCATCTGGCCATCAGAGGGCCTCTTTGGCTGGTCCTTCTCTGTTGCTTCACCCTTTCAGGCGCTTACGGGCCCCCCAGTTGGGGTCATTGTCTGTTGTTCATCACATCAGGGACTTAAAGATAACCCTGGCTGGGGTCCTTCTCTTGCTTTGCACGTCAGGTCCATAAAGACCACCGCCCTGTGTTGTTCCAGCTGTCTGGTGCTGATATGTCAGAGCGAGAGGTTATAGAGATGGCTCCATCCTCTGTGTGTGACTCAGCAGTATCACGATGCCTCCAGGTTAGCTGGCTTTCCTTCATAAGCATTTCCCACTGTGCTCTCCTCTCTCGGGTTCCTTCACACCATCTCCCTTCAGTCAACAGCAGACCTTGCCACGGAATTGCTTTCCAAACTCTATGTTCCAGCTCCAAACTGAAGCTCCTTCTAGGGGACTTGAATCCCTGTCTGGTGTAGGTACAGCTGTGGCAAGGATTGTCTGTCATCCTCATTCCATTCAGACTCTCGCTGGTCAGCTGCTTCATTCTCCGACAGTCTCAGTGCTTCACCTCTGTCACAAACATTTGCTCTCCCATGCAACTCTGTCCCTGCTTCAGTGACCAACCCCAGATGCAGATCCAGTTCTACTCACTCACCTCTTTTTTTGCCCTCCTTCCTTTGTCCTGCTGAGTGTTGCCTGGTTCTATATATTCTTTTCCCATGGTCAGGTTCTCAGCTGTGTTCTGCAAGATCTTCTGTGTCTGGAGGTGTATTTCTGAGGTATCCATGGAGAGAGATGTACTCCACATGCACCTACTCATCCACCATCATGGATCTCAGTGTATAGTATAGAGCCCACACCACACTCCAAGTCAGGATTGCTGTGGGCGGTTGTTGAATTTCTGTTGTTGGGTCGGGATAAAAAGAAATGGATATCTTATTCTTCTCATTTGAACATACTTCTCAGTTGATCATTTCTCTTGACTCTCTGTGTTGATATCTGTGCATTAGACTAAACATCCACTTGTCCTAGACTTCGCAGATTAGCCTCAGAAGTAGAACCTTCCCAGAATTCAGCCTTTTCAATCAGCCTGGCCAGAATTTTGTTTACCTCTCTAACCTCTCTGCTCATCCAAACTTATGTGTTTGTAATCAGCCTCCTCCAGGAGTCGAGAGTATGCAGTGATCTACAAGTCAGAATACTTGGTGGAACAGGCAATTGGAGTTTAGCACCTAGCTCACTGTGCATTGACTTGGAGAAAGGAGCTGTGGTTAATGCCTGCATGCGCTACCTCAAACCCTGTGCCTTCTGCCCCATGGTTTGGCTCTCTGTACTCCCCAGGCACAAATGTAAATGTTGGGTTTCATTAGCTCTCAGGGACAGGTTGGTTAGAAGCCAATTCCTCAGGCAGAGCTGGAGAAGATGAAGGTCCAGATGTGCCATCTGACACTTTCCATGGAGAAACTGGGAGTTGCTCACTCTTCATTAAGCTAGGGGAAGACCTGTGAGAAGTGCTGGTGCAGATTCATAAGCGCCAATTCATTTCTGTAATCCCAGGGGTTTGGAAATCCTAGGCCTCCCAGAGGCAGGTAAATTGGAAGCTGGACCCTGGACTACCATTTGCAAAATCAGAGACCTAGATTGTGGATCAAACTCTGCTCCTCCAGGAGAAACTGGGAGTTGAGTGTTCCCTTCAAATTGTATGGTCCTCTGCTGCATGGATTTTATTGCAGGAATGTGTCTTAGTTTTCCTTCCCACTTAGGATTCTGGCATTTTCTCACTTGCCTTGAATGCAGAACTTCTCATTTTCTGTTTCTATTTTGAATAGAAGAGCTGATACACACATAGTTATTAGTTCAGTGTGTCTGTGGAGGGAAGGAGAGGTCAAGGTGGCCTATTTCACTCTCTTACTAATCACTGCAGTGTTTCCAAATTATATGTGTTGGGCTTGTTTGCTTTTCTGTTTTCAGTTTTAAGGAAAAGCAATTATTGATTTTCAGTCTTTATCATTACTATTATTGCTATGTAATTTTAAAATTCCCCTCAGCACACTTTTGTGTCATCTCATAAATCATATAAAATTTTACTTATCATGGTTTTATTTTCATTCAATTCAAAATATTCAAAGTTTTCTCTTTTGATTTCTTCTTTATCAATGAAGTATTATAAAAAATTAGCTGAATTCTATGAAGATATCTAGTAGGTGACAGAATTGTACTTTTCCAAGTTTAGTTATTCATGATTTGAAGGATCAATATTTTGTCCCTAGTAAAATGAATGGATGCATTGATCTTTGTCATCTTCACTGAACTCCATGTACTGATATGGCTTTAAGCACTCAGTTTTGATGACAGCATTTCAAATTCTTAAAGACAAAGGCTGAGGTAACTATGGTGGAAGATTCTGTGATCGTCACCTGATCTGTGTTCTAGGTTGTGTAAGAGATCCAGACAATACTTTCAACAAGTCCCAAGAAAGGAAACCCATTGCTAAAAGATTTCTGACACGCTGTGGGATTCCAGATTCTTTAGAGAAACAGATTCCTAATAATTTCCTCGAAGGGATTCGGAGTATTTTAAATCTTGCTTTGTTCTAGAAAATAGAAATCAAGTGTTTTGGTTTAATATCTTTGGACACTCATAGTTTTTTTTTTTTTCTCTTACACAGGACCTTAAATGATTAGAAATTTTCTTGGTTTACAGTCATAAACAACTCCCCTTTTTTGTATCATTACCTTATTTGGGTTTTTATGAAATGTGTATCAAATATATGTTTACCTTTTCTTTATGCTTTCTCCCTTTTAGAAACATGTTCAAAATCCAATGTAAGAATTGAGAATGGATTTTTGTCTGAATCTACCTTCACGTATCCCCTAAATAAACAAACAGAGTATAAGTGTAAACCAGGATATGTAACAGCAGATGGTAAGACATCAGGGTTAATTACATGTCTTCAAAATGGATGGTCAGCTCAACCTGTATGCATTAGTAAGTAATTCATTATCTTAGTATTCTTTATCCTGATAATAACTATACAGAAGTCTTCTTTAACTTTGTTCTTTTTTCCTTTTTTCTTTCTTTCTTTCTTCTTCTTCTTCTTTTTTTTTTTTTTTGCTGGGGCAGGATCATATGAAGTGTTTTGTGGTTCTGTGGCTGTATTTGAAAAGACCAATTACAAAGCTTTGAAAAAAAAATTTTTTTTTTGGCCTTTAATGATTAATTACTAGTGGAGTAGAATATCATTGTACTATTTAGTTCAGTGTTTTGTCACTTTAAAACATCCTGTGACTAAAAACTAATTTTGCTAAGAGCCTTACCCCTCTTCTGGGATAAATTAATTTATTTTCAGCTGAGACCTTTATGCTGATTGCATCTGCTTTTATTTTAGGAGACTCGTAAGCCAGAGTCTCTGTTCCTAAGCCTAAAAGTTATGTTTTTAAGCAAAGATGTGAGGCCATGGTGCATAAACTTCAAATAATATGACATATAATTCATATGTTTGAGTCTCTAGGATAGATATCCTTGTGAAAAATTCTTAGGAAATCTTCATAAACATCTACTTAGCGGAGACAGAGAAATACTTCTAGACAGGACCAAATTCTGCTGTGCTGAAGGTTTTTCTTGTAGCAACACATAGAAGTTTATGAAGATTTTCTAAGAACAATTAATGAGTTTGTCTTATTCATTCCAAAGCTACACAGTGATATTTTTGAAGTGATATTTTACATATTCACTTTAAGTGAAGTGGGTATTTATAATATCCCTTTCTACTGTTTTCATTTTATTTTTCCAGTGTCTATACTTGCTACAAGCACGTCACTCTCAAAATAAAGAATGTTGCACCTATCAAACTTATTGTATTTTAACATGACAGTTTTCCATTTTAACACTCTTTTATGAAAAATGTCTCTATTACTATATTTTACTAGTATAATTTTGCTTTAACACATTATGAAAGTTTGAAGTAAATTATTTAAACTATTAACATCAGTATGGTGTTAGTGAAAACAGATTAATTGTTAACATATTTTCTTGTAAATAGCTATAAATAAAGAATTATGTTGGTATTCAACCTTGATAAGTATAAAAGAATATATAACCATTAGAAACATAGTTGGAAAAGGAAAATCAGCATGTGAATTTAAAAAATTTTATAGCATCTTTAAAAAATTAACTTGCCTTTTGAAAATTACTTTTTTTCAATGAAGTTTTCTCTGGCAAATATGTCACAACTGCTAATTAATTTGGCATATTAATTCAGAAAATGCTGTTATGGAAATAGTATAATAATTCTGTAATGGCTTATTTTAATACTAGCATTGGAAAAAATGCATAAGTACAGGAACTGAGAAACATGTTCATAAAGTAAATAATTCAGGAACATTAAGTGTTGAGAAAAATGTTGCATAGAAATACACTTGTTTTCACTCTGAATAATTATTTCAGGACCGTGATATATCACTGGCATTCTTGGATAATTTTTTATGATTAGTACATATTAGTTGGTGAAGCCTTTTTCCCTTGAGATGAAACTCAATCAAATTGCCCACTAAATAATATTAGAAATGAAATCTCAATCCCATTATCCCTTAGAATCCTGTGACAGGCCAGTATTTGAGAAGGCCAGAGTCGAAAGTGATGGCACATGGTTCAGGCTGAATGACAGGCTGGACTACGAATGTCTTGATGGGTATGAGACCCGAGATGGACGCACCACAGGCTCCATAGTATGTGGTCAAGACGGCTGGTCTGCTAAAGCTGCATGCTATGGTAAGTGCTCTTTTCCAGATATTCTTTCCTTCAAGATAAGCAAAATTTAACAGTAATTGTCAGAAGTGTTTTATTTTTACCGAATTACACTGATCTCTAATCATCTTTAAGGAATGATGCTTCCTTCTGCTTTAATATAAACTGGAAGGAGGGGAAGTTTTAAAGTCCAACGACTCACTCAATATCAAAATGATAGGGTCTTGCAACCTGTTCAAGTATTTGCTCCTGAGTTTCTGCTTATACTTCCTACCTTGAATGTTAACTTCTGAAGGTTTTGACAGATGCTTTTTATTTTCTGACTTTGACAAGTTCTGAGGACAATGGCATGGATCTCTTTTATTTTGCCAGTCAGATGTGTTTTTTCCAGGGTTGGAAATAGGGCTTCAGTCTCTGGTAAGCTAAGTGGATGTGAGTGTCCCAAGTCAAGAGAAGAGTTATGTGCAAACTTTGGCAGCAAAGTAATAAGATGGGTGGATTCTACTGAGTAAGAGAGGATTTTATGAGCTGAAGCTGATGTGAAGCAAAGGAAAGATGAGCTGGGTTATTTCAAGGCATATGAACACTGAAGGGTCTTGCAACCTGTTCAAGTATTTGCTCCTGAGTTTCTGCTTATACTTCCTACCTTGAATGTTAACTTCTGAAGGTTTTGACAGATGCTTTTTATTTTCTGACTTTGACAAGTTCTGAGGACAATGGCATGGATCTCTTTTATTTTGCCAGTCAGATGTGTTTTTTCCAGGGTTGGAAATAGGGCTTCAGTCTCTGGTAAGCTAAGTGGATGTGAGTGTCCCAAGTCAAGAGAAGAGTTATGTGCAAACTTTGGCAGCAAAGTAATAAGATGGGTGGATTCTACTGAGTAAGAGAGGATTTTATGAGCTGAAGCTGATGTGAAGCAAAGGAAAGATGAGCTGGGTTATTTCAAGGCATATGAACACTGATTGATTTTATGATTCATGAAAAGGCATAGGGAATTTTAAGAAAAGGAATGATATAATTTTATTTGGATTTTTGAAAGCCGTTTGTGGATTTTTCTGTATGCTGTGCTTATGATGGACAAGAGAAGAGTCAAGAAACCACGTGGGGTGAAAAAGTGTGGGGATTAGATGAATTCTTGGCTGAAGTGATTCAGAGCAGGGAATAGATTTGGGATATATATTCCTGGTAGTAAATGCACATAACATGCTAAATGTTGGTTGTCAGAAAGAGCAAAAGTTGAAGGGACTCATGTTTTGAATACCATTTTCTCATAAGCAAGCAAGCAAATGGAAATGACTTTGTACGTGGTACTGGCAGGAGAAAGAACACTCTCACAAGAGCATCACAACTTTGACCTGAACATATTGTGGTTGGGCCAATGGGGACCATAAACATAGGATACATCAACTGTAGTGTTGAATGCATAGGTTTAACCAGGAGATATACACATGAGATTATCACTCTCTAAATGATGACATCAGATTAGAAAAGAATGTAGAATGAAAATAGAAGAAATCTCAAGACTGAGTCCTGAAGTTTCCAACACTGAGGTGTCTGACGGAAGAAGAATAGATGGCAAAGTGGACAGAAAGAAAGGAAGACCCAGAGAATTTAGGAGAAAAAATGTCAGAATGAATGTTGCATAGGTTGGACAGGAGAAAATGATTTCAGAACAAGGGATAATAGACTAATAGCAATTCCTATGGAATCAGCCTGAAATGGTTCTATATCCAATTCCACCATTTGCTAAGTATGAATCTAAGGACAACAACCTATTTGAAACTTTGTTCACTCCTCTGAATCTGTAAAAAGATTTAATGCCAGGGTCCAGCCCCGGTGGATCCAGGGTAATTCGAAGGTGGGGACGGAGTCTGTGTCTTAGGAAAAACCTTATTTAATTACAGATATATAGAGAGGTTAGAAATGGATAGTGTAGTAGGAAATATTAGTGGAGAAAAAAAAAGAGGCTGAATAACTTGGTTTATGTGAAATACCAATCACCACCTACATAGGCCACAGGCGTCTTTCCATTCTCCTGAAGGAGAGGAGGCACTGAGGCCTCCCCGGTCCTATCTTAGAAGCGCAGGCATAATTAGTAGGCTTGGTGAGTACCCACTCCCCAGATGGGAATTCAGCCAGAAGGGGAAAGAAAGAACGACACGGGGGAATCAGTCTTTCCAGAAACTGATCCTATTTTCTTTATTTTCAGGTTTGCTTATATACCTTTTTTTTGCACATAGGGATGAATATAGAGTCACATGGGGGTCAGCAGTCCTGACCTTTATCAAAATCAGGTGCTTTGCATAAATGTATACCAAAAGGTCTTAAGGGTTTTACATCATCTTCTGACCATGAGGCCTGCTGATATTTTATGACCCTTTCTAATAACCAAAAACCTTATTTTTTCCAAGAATGTTTTTTCTTAAACCAGGCACCCCCCTCCAAATAAAGTTGCATTCCTCTAGGGTGAAGGTGTGGTGAGTTACAATCAAGAAAGGAATTTATTTAACTCAGGTTAACTGATTAATCTTAAAGGTTAATACTTATTTCTCTTATATGCTAGTTATATCATTATAAGGGCAGGGAATATGGAGATTTAGCAGCAAACATCAGCCCAACAAATGAAATCCCTTCACCAATGTTCCCCTTAAGATCTATTTAGTCTTAAGATAGTGATAAGGTTACATTTTTACATAGCAAGGACACAGTGATTTATAACAAAGTACAGTGATCTATAACAAAAGAGAAAATTCATTAACTCAAAAAATCTAGTATTGCTAACATCAAAAACTACTATATTTCCTTTTCTACATTCCAAATACATTGATTAATATATTCCCAGGTGCCTAAGGACGCGGAGGCCTGGTGGCAATCATTGACTCAACAATGAGAAAAGCCCTATGCTAATTAAGACCTTCAAAATACCCCAAAGTCTCTGTGCTGTTTATGGTTGAGAGATAGTAAACAATCATGTGCTAGTGGCAGGAGTATGGCTAATCCTGTCATACGAACTAGTTTGCCAGCAGAGAGGTTTGACCTGAGACACCCTTGTCACACCTAGGGCAGGGAATTAGTAGCAATTATTGGCACAACAAATGAAAAACCCTTCACCAATATAATTCTTAACCAACCCACTATCCTAATAAATTCTAACCTCCCCAAAGAATCTGCCTTTAGTAAGTCTAAAACATCTTATGCCTCTCACTGTTGGGAGGCTGTAAACAATCACATGTGGCCGGACGAACCTATACAGGCAGGCTAGATAACCTTCAGAGGAGTTCATAAGCTGAAACACTCTTGTCACGCCCAGGAATTTTTATTAACTGGAGCTGCAAGCTAACTCCTTCTCCGAGAGAAATGGTTATGGGGGAGAGTCCCCCATAAAGTCAGAGGTGTAGGTGAGAGCATAAAACAGACTCTGGTTTTGGGGGTAGATGCTTGGGAACAGGGGGTTTCCTGAGGCTTGATCACTCCTTTGAGTATGCCAAGCCTCCTTCCTCATGACTTTGCCATGGGCGGAGTTCCTCACGCTGGCCCCTGGCAATTTAATATTTACAAATGTTCTAATATTTGAAAAGATCTTTTAGTTATTAAAATAAAGTATTCATATACACTTGTCATAATGCCTGCCATACAATTTAGTCAAGGAAATTTAAACTAATTACATTAGAATAGTTACACTAATGAATACTTCTAATTCAGTTAATAAGCCAGAAAAAAAGACTAAAAATGTGGTGCCAACATTAACTGTGAGAGAGACAGTTTAAGATGTAGCAGGCAAGGTTCTAAGTAGCAGGTACTTAGAACCTGCTAAATAAATTATCAGTAAGAAATACAATACAGTATGCGGACATAACTCTGAAAAGGCTTGGTTGTGACAGAGAACAAGAGGTTCAGGATAGAGATTTCAGATAGACACATAGGGTAAGCTTTTTAGAGGAATGGGCCAGGCTTGTTCAACAGTGTCCAGAGCCCAGGTAATTTCACTTTCAGGCTGTAGGCAAGCACCTAATATGTGCCAGAAGTTGCCTAAGGGTAATTGTGAAGAATACAGTGGGGGACGGTGGTATGTCTTTCAAGAGTTTCCATGCCAGTATAAAAAAAAAAATTAATTAAGGCAAATAATCAACCAAAAAGTAAAAATATTTCTATTATATTGTTCCAATAAATGTATTCTAAGAACAAAAGAATCCAAGTGCTTAGAAAGTAGGAGGGACTGCTGGTCAAGTTTATGTAGGAAGACGTCTATGCAAAGAAAGCCTGGAAACCATTCATCAGCAGAGACACACGCCTTTGCAGCAGCCAAGGCAGCAAAGCAATTGGCTTATTTTAAAAAGATCAGATGGTAAAGAATCTGCCTGCGATGCAGGAGACTTGTGTTCAGTCCCTGGGTCAGGAAGATCTCTTGGAGAAGGGAATGGGACCCTCTGCAATATTCTTGCCTGAAGAATTCCATGGAAATTTGGCAAGCTGCAGTCCCAGGGTATCACAAAGAGCCATCTCTGAGCTACTAACAACTCTAAGTAAAAGGAAAGGCTTTTAAGATGATCATGGCTTTCTTACAGTCACTCTGTGTGAAGACAGCAGTTGGAAAACAGCCTAATGCCCAGATCTTGTTGTTGTTAAAGCAGCATTTAACACAGTATGATAAAATAGGAATTTTACAAAGATAAGCATAAAATATGTAAACAAAGTCACATACCATTAGAAGTATTGCTATATGGAAGTTTGGAATAGAATTTTAGGAAAGGAATCCCAATGGTTCTCATCAATAGTAACCTTTTATCTAAGCTACAAAACTCAATATTAAAACAAAAGCAGAAACAAAGTTATTGATTTTGGGGGGAGGGGGCATTACTTTTAAAACTAGTTAGCTTTTATGTAATTTTATGATAACGTTTGAAGAATTTTAGATAGTATGATCCTTCTGTTTGGTGAGATTCTAATTCTTAAATTCCAATTTTGAAGTTTATAAATGATTTAGCAATAGGAAGATTCCAAATAAAGAATAATGCAATTTTTGATAATATGTAGCAATCCCTGGTAGCTCAGATGGTAAAGAATCTGCCTACAATGTGGGAGACCTGGGTTTGATCCCTGGGCTAGAAAGATCCCTCAGAGAAATGAATGACTACCTACTCCAGTATTCTTGCCTGGAGAATTCCATGGACAAAAGAGCCTGGCCAGCTATACTCCATGGGGTCACAAAGGGTCAGACACAACTGGGCAACTAAACCACACACAGCAATGTCACAAATTTCATAGATTTTGCACATTTTCAAAGATAAGTTTATAAATTTTTTAAAAAATGAATCAATAATTAAGCATATATTAATAGTTAGGATCATTTATAGGTACAATAGGATTAGATGTTTGTGTTGTCCCATACATAATCAAGACACCTAGTACATGCCTATGTGACCGTGAACATGTTTACTCAGTTTGTTTCATGTTTCAGTTTGATTTCTACACTTTTAGATAAAATTAAGTGATTTTTAATGTACATGTAACTCAAATACAAAAGAAATGTCTCTCTTGTGTGTTCTAGTTTCCCAGTTACTTTTTTTATAATACCATTTTTTCATTTGTATTCAATTTTAAAATTGTGTCTTTTTTATTCTGTTCAGTTCAGTTCAGTTGCTCAGTCGTGTCTGACTCTTTGCGACCCCATGAATCGCAGCACACCAGGCCTCCCTTTCATTTTCCTCTATTTCTTTGCATTGATCACTGAAGAAGGCTTTTTTATCTCTCCTTGCTATTCTTTGGAACTCTGCATTCAAATGCTCATATTTTTCCTTTTCTCCTTTGCTTTTCACCTCTCTTCTTTTCACAGCTATTTGTAAGGCCTCTCCAGACAGCCATTTTGCTTTTTTGCATTTCTTTGCCATGGGGATGGTCTTGATCCTTGTCTCCTGTACAGTGTCATGAACCTCGTTCCATAGTTCATCAGGCACTCTATCTATCAGATCTAGGCCCTTAAATTTCTCACTTCCACTGTATAATCATAAAGGATTTGATTTAGGTCATACCTGAATGGTCGCGGTTTTCTCTACTTTCTTCAATATAAGTCTGAATTTGGCAATAAGGAGTTCATGATCTGAGCCACAGTCAGCTCCTGGTCTTGTTTTTGTTGACTGTATAGAGCGTCTCCATCTTTGGCTGTAAAGAATATAATCAATCTGATTTTGGTGTTGACCATCTGGTGATGTCCATGTGTAGAGTCTTCTTTTGTGTTGTTGGAAGAGGGTGTTTGCTATGACGAGTGTATTTTCTTGGCAAAACTCTATTAGTCTTTGCCCTGCTTCATTCTGCATTCCAAGGCCGAATTTGCCTGTTACTCCAGGTGTTTCTTGACTTCCTAATTTTGCATTCCAGTCCCCTATAATGCATAGGACATCTTTTTTGAGTGTTAGTTCTAAAAGATCTTGTAGGTCTTCATAAAACCGTTCAACTTCAGTTTCTTCAGCGTTACTGATTGGGACATAGACTTGGATTACTGTGATATTGAATGGTTTGCCTTGGAAATGAACAGAGATCATTCTGTCGTTTTTGAGATTGCATCCAAGTACTGAATTTCGGACTCTTTTGTTGACCATGATGGCTACTCCATTTCTTCTGAGGGATTCCTGCCCACAGTAGTAGATATAATGGTCATCTGAGTTAAATTCAGCCTTTCAAGCCCATTTTAGTTAGCTGATTCCTAGAATGTCGACATTCACTCTTGCCATCTCTTGTTTGACTACTTCCAATTTGCCTTGATTCATGGACCTGACATTCCCAGTTCCTATGCAATATTGCTCTTTACAGCATTGGATCTTGCTTCTATCAGCAGTCACATCCACAACTGGGTAGTGTTTTTGCTTTGGCTCCATCCCTTCATTCTTTCTGGAGTTATTTCTCCGCTGATCTCCAGTAGCATATTGGGCAGCTAATGCCCTGGGGAGTTCCTCTTTTGGTATTCTGTCATTTTGTTTTTTCATACTGTTCATGGGGTTCTCAAGGCAAGAATACTGAAGTGGCTTGCCATTCCCTTCTCCAGTGGACCCTGAGAGAATATTTATACATTTAGCCTTATATTTTATAAATATCAGTGATAAAATCAGGTCCAGTATTAACAAGTTGACTTTACAAATAAATTATCAGAACATATACATTGCTGCTCAATACCTTAATATTTCTCAAAATCCCAGATGAGTGCAGAGGGTGTATAAAACCTAACATGTAATGTTTTTCAAGGAAGAGCATTAATGTGCATTAATGTATGTCCTCCGTGTATGCAGTACCCAGCACCTCATTTTATGTGAAACAAATAATATTTATTTTGCAATGGTTAAATATTCTCACTCATTATTTATCTTTTTCGATAGAAAGAGAATGCAGTATTCCCGAAATGGATAAATATTTAAATGCTTATCCCAGGGAAGAAAAATTTAAAGTTGGAGATGTGTTGAAATTCTCCTGCAGTCACGGCCGCTTTATGGTTGGAGCAGATTCAGTTCAGTGCTACCACTTTGGATGGTCCCCTAAACTTCCAACTTGTAAAGGTAAATATTTTATCTGACAGTTGTTGGAGCAAGAGTTGGGATTTCAGATATCAACCTTTTTATTTCCCTCCCTTAATTTTGTGTCCACTTCCAGTGCATCTATAATCTAATGCACTAAGGCAGTGATATACCCACCTAGGTGGAGAAGGAAATGGCAACCCACTCCAGTATTCTTGCCTGGATAATCCTGGGGACAGAGATGCCTAGTGGGCTGCTGTCTGTGGGGTCGCACAGAGTCGGACATGACTGAAGCGACTTAGCAGCAGCATACCCACCAAGGACATGTGCTGGGTAGTAGATACCTCAGCTTTCCTTCTTTAAGAAATTAACCTCCAGGACGTTCTTGAAATATGTGGTGGAGAATCCACAGAAATGCATAAGGAAACTGACACTGGCAGGATTTCTTGTTAGTTTTCCTTTTTCCTGAAATTCCACCATTAATATTGGAGAGTTTATATACTGTGGGCTTTGCATCTAGGGTCCTCAAATATGTCTAAAGAGTGTTCAAGTAACTTAAAGTCAATTCAGTCACATGTATCAAATCATATGAATCAAAGTTAAACTGTTCAAATGCTTCTCTCAAACGATATTTTAAAAAAAATTTTTCATACAGTATTTCTGTGGAATAAAAGTATTGCTATAATTTGTACACTCAGATTGAGTAACTGGTTTGCATATTTATTTAGCATGTCTGGATAATGAACATGCTTTCTGAGCATACATAGACTTCAATATGCTAGTACAAGATGAGTAACAGAATCAGTAAACACTACTCTTTTTTCTTTGTTTAAGAATGCTAAAATAAATTATATGACAAATAAAAGATCATTTATAGAATGAAATTTCTGCATTAGCTGGATTTTTCAGTTATATGACAGAATGTAACCATAATTTATGCAATATTTCTACAGTAGAGAAAGTAAAATCGTGTGTTCCACCTCCTGAACTTCTCAATGGGAAAGGGAAAGAAATACACAAAGAAGAATATGCACACAATGAGGTTGTGGAATATGCTTGCAACCCCAGATTTCTGATGAAGGGTTCTCGTAAAATTCAGTGTGTTGATGGAGAATGGACAGCTTTACCTATGTGTATTGGTAATGTATTACAAATAGTAATATTCAAGGTAAATCATTACTCTTATTTATATTCATATACATATTTAAATAATATTTTAAAGACGAACATATTTTTGTGGATTTTCAGAGGAGGAGCGTACATGTGGAGATATACCTGACCTTGATCATGGCGATATCAAGCCTTCTATCCCTCCCTATCACCACGGAGACTCGGTAGAGTTCAGTTGCAGAGAAGCATTTACAATGATTGGACCCAGATTTATCACGTGTATTAGCGGAGAGTGGACCCAGCCTCCTCAATGCATTGGTCAGAATACACAGCTCAAATTGACCTTTAGTATTTTCAGCCATTCTGTTGAAATTTAGAGTTATCCTTGAAAAATGTGAGATCTTAAATTATAATGATCCCCAAAATTTGATTTCTATAATCCAATATGTGTCTAAAGAGAAAAAATGTAAACTAGCAATAGAATTTTATGCATCTTTCTGTCCTGATATTAACATTGTTTATCTTGACAAGTGTGAAGCTAAATCTTACTGATAGATACTCATGTGATTAAAATGGGAGTACTAGTTACTATTTCTGTCCTTTATCGAGCCCATCTTTGCATGAAATGTTCCCTTGGTGTCTCTAATTTTGTTGAAGACATCTCTAGTCTTTCCCATTCTATTGTTATCCTCTATTTCTTTGCATTGATCGCTGAGAAAGGCTTTCTAATCTCTTCTTGCTATTCTTTGGAACTCTGCATTCAGATGCTTATATCTTTGCTTTTCTCCTTTGCTTTTCACCTCTCTTCTTTTCACAGCTATTTGTAAGGCCTCTCCAGACAGCCATTTTGCTTTTTTGCATTTCTTTGCCATGGGGATGGTCTTGATCCCTGTCTCCTGTACAGTGTCATGAACCTCTGTCCATAGTTCATCAGGCACTCTATCTATCAGATCTAGGCCCTTAAATCTATTTCTCACTTCCACTGTATAATCATAAGGGATTTGATTTAGGTCATACCTGAATGGTCTCGGTTTTCCCTACTTTCTTCAATTTAAGTCTGAATTTGGCAATAAGGGTTCATGATCTGAGCCACAGTCAGCTCCTGGTCTTGTTTTTGTTGACTGTATACAGCGTCTCCATCTTTGGCTGTAAAGAATATAATCAATCTGATTTTGGTGTTGACCATCTGGTGATGTCCATGTGTAGAGTCTTCTTTTGTGTTGTTGGAAGAGGGTGTTTGCTATGACGAGTGCATTTTCTTGGCAAAACTCTTAGTCTTTGCCCTGCTTCATTCTGTATTCCAAGGCCGAATTTGCCTGTTACTCCAGGTGTTTCTTGACTTCTTACTTTTGCATTCCAGTCCCCTATAATGCAAAGGACATCTTTTTTAAGTGTTAGTTCTAAAAGGTTTTTTAGGTCTTCATAGAACCATTCAACTTCAGCTTCTTCAGTGTTACTGGTTGGGGCATAGACTTGGATTACTGTGATATTGAATGGTTTGCCTTGGAAACAAACAGAGATCATTCTGTCTTTTTTGAGCCTGCATCCAAATACTGCATTCCAGCCCATTTTAGTTAGCTTATTCCTAGAATGTTGACGTTCACTCTTGCCATCTCCTGTTTGACAACTTCCAATTAGCCTTGATTCATGGACCTGACATTCTAGGTTCCTATGCAATATTGCTCTTTACAGCATTGGACCTTGTTTCTATCACCAGTCACATCCATAACTGGGTATTGTTTTTGCTTTGACTCCATCCTTCATTATTTCTGGAGTTTTTTCTCCACTGACCTCCAGTAGCATATTGGGCACCTACTGACCTGGGGAGTTCCTCTTTCAGTATCCTATCATTTTGCCTTTTCGTACTGTTCATGGGGTTCTCAAGGCAAGAATACTGAAGTGGTTTGCCATTCCCTTCTCCAGTGAACCACATTGTGTCATACCTCTCTACCATGACCTGCCCATCTTGGGTGGCCCCACAGGCATGGCTTAGTTTCATTGAGTTAGAGAAGGCTGTGGTCCTAGTATGATTAGACTGACTAGTTTTCTGTGATTATGGTTTCAGTGTGTCTGCCCTCTTGCAACACCTACCATCTTCTTGGGTTTCTCATACACGTGAGTCTGAGTGAACTCCGGGAGTTGGTGATGGACAGGGAGGCCTGGCATGCTGCGATTCATGGGGTCGCAAAGAGTCGGACATGATTAACGACTGAACTGAACTGAACTAGTTATCAGGAAAATACAACTATCACTGCAGAAATGCCATTTTTGCTTTTATATGATACTCTTTCTCTTAGAACATTTGAAACAAGAAATTATAGTTGAGGAAAATACCCATTTGATACATTTCTGTAGGAATCTTGCCTCTCTCAAGCTTCTAACAAGGAATATTTCTCTGTCTGTTTCAAATTTTGCAAAGAGAAGTTATTGTGCTGGGGAGGGTGGGCTCCAGCCCTCCCTGTTAGTAGGTAACTCTGTCATGGGAGGCACTTGGGGTGGGGCCAGGAACCTGCCCTGACACATGTCCCTTTAAGAGACTCATCCTGACTTTTGGATGACCAAGTCTTTGATGACTGACCAGGAGAATCAATGTTAGCTGCCTTATTTCATTTTTTTCACTTGGAATAGACTTTTTCCTGGAGCTTTCCTGGGTTGCATTCAAAGAGAGCCCTGGATGTCCAAGCCTATTATCTCATTATATTTCTAGTCATTAATTATTCCAAGAAGAAGGTAGGGCTTAGGTTCAGGCCCTGAGTGAGGCATGAGTTTTCTTTGCCAACAGTATGTTGAAAGACCCACACTCAAAAGACCAGTTGACAGATGGGAGACATTCAGTAGGAGTTTATTTAGTTAATTAGTATTTTTTTTTTTTTTGCTTATTAATCCCTGCATTTTCATGAACACATTCCTGTCCTAGGTATTGCTAGTTTTCAAGACCAAACCTCATTTTTGTCCTCTTCTATCTCCTCAAATGACCTCACCTCATTTAACTTTTCATTCTACCTTATGACAAAATGTTTTGTTCAATTATTACTCTTCTGACCTCAGAGATTTCCTTGCAAAAGTTAATCCTCTACCTGTATTCAGTTTAATATAGTCCCCCTTTGCTATAATGGACCTGTTCCAGTTTTCTTCTCTCAAGGTTTATTTTGTAACTCTGTCTAATCTAGCTTGTCATTCTTCCTACTATGCTTATTTTCTCCTAATAAAATAAGTCTGCTTTCCTTCCAGAAACCAGTCCATCATAGGATGAGGCCCACAGCCACTATTTCTCCTTTTGAGTATACATCTTCCTTTGGCCACCATTCGTTGAAGAATACTACTGGTTTTATGTCCCTCAACACCCTGAACAAATCTTAAAAACAGGGCTAATTCTCAAGCCTCTAGTGTGTTTTCAGTTCAGCTTGTTATTTTATTTTTCAGAGTTTCATTTTGAAATCATCACTTTTCTTTGACTACCTACTTGACTTTTCCTGATTTTATTCATTTCACTTAACCTTTATCATCAACAAATCATTAACATATATTGCCAAAGACGTATACGGATATTTTGTCAAATTCAAAAAGAACTTCCACCTGCATTGAATTCATGAAATATGTATATATATATATAAAGCTTTTTTAGTCCATATTTAACTTATCCTGGAGCTAGAAAAAAATGTTATCATGGCTTTATGTTGGATTATAGAATGATCTGATACATAACATAGTGGCTCAAAGACTCTAAGTGTGTATACAAGATAGGTTGTAACTTTAAGTACCCATCTTCTTATTTCAAGTATTTGTTTATTTTTGGTGTCAGGTAAAAGAATTGCTTAAAAGTTAGGATTGTATACAAAACATCTTGGATGTAGTTTTCTTATTATGTTTTCATTACATTTCTTGAAAAAACATATATAAAGTAGCAACTTGGTATGCTTTGTCCACAGAAAATTGTTTTTATTCTATTGTTTTAAGATTGTGAATTAAAAATAATGCAGAGATGCTTAAGGTCAACAAGCAAATTATATGAACATTTGCACAGATTTCAAGTTTGGGACCAAATTTATTCATGTGATATCTATTCACTAGGTAGATCATCAAAAATATTCCAGTCAAAAAAGCAGAAGGTATTTTCTCTGAAATTTCAAAGTGGATGCAAACTCAGGCTCATGCATAATTTTTCATCTCATGCAATTTGATCAGCAAGAACTTGTCTGGTGGAATTTGTAGGCATAAATTCTACAATCATTATTTTATTGACTCCATAGCTATTTTTTTTTATTAGCTATTTGGTTCTTTAGAATTGGTCTTTTCAAGAGAATGTTTTCATTTTATAGCAACAGACCAACTTAAGAAGTGTAAAGGGTCAAAATTATTTCAACCTGAAGGAAAACAAGCACATACGATTGAATATGACCATAGCACCAACAGAAGTTACCAGTGTCGAGGAAAATCAGAACACAAACACTCAATCTGTATAAATGGAAAATGGGATCCTAAAATAGACTGCAAAGAAGGTAATCTCTTGTCCATAATGTTTTAAAAAATGTATTCTATATCTCTCTAACTTGTAAAATTAGTATGTTTCTCTCCTTCAAGGAAATTTAGCTATTTATCATTCAAAATATTTTCCATCTGCAAGGTAATTTAGAAGCTAATCAAAATACTGTGTCTAAATAGTAATTGTATAGTGTGCCTTAGTCAGCTATGTGACAAACCACTCAGAGACTTTGTGACTTTAAATTAACATCTGGGCAGTATGTGCGCACATTTCTACTGGAAAGCCCTTGTTTCTGATTTTGTGTATTACACGTAAGTGTACTTATGCTTATGCTGAACTATTATGCATTTATCGGCATATCTATATGTATCAATCTATGTATCTATTTATATATATTTATTTATCTATCTAGTAATCAGTTTCTCTATTTGTTTAACTATCTTGAAAAGTTTGAGTCATGTTTACATGATGAATTCCAATTGAATAGGTTCATTTCAATTTTCCACTTTTAATATCTGTTTCTCTTCTCTGACTCTGACGTCTTGACTCTCTATCCTCAATATGTTTACCAACTTCTACAAGCCTAGAATATCTAGAAAGAAGCTTCAAATGAATAGAAAATCAGATCTACTGTCTAATATTCAACCTCATAATTCATCCTTTTATAAAGATCCCTATATAAAATCATACAATAATAAAGCTGTATTAATGGAGAATAAATTATTTAGAAAAGCATAACTATTTGGGGATTAAACAACAAGCTTCTAAATAACTGCCATGCCAATACATAGTGTGCATTGTATTTTATGGTAGTTAATCTGGTAAAGAATCCGCCTGCCATGCAGGAGACCGCAGTTCAATTTCTAGATCAGGAATATATCCTAGAGAAGAGTTAGGCTGCCCACTCCAGGATTCTTGAGATTTCTTGATAGATCAATCTACAATCTGCTTGCAGTGGTGGGGAGCTGGGGGGCTGGGTTCAATCCCTGTATTGTGAAGATCCCATGGAGGTAACCCACTCAGTATTCTTGCCTGGAGAAGTCCCAAGGACAGAGGAGCCTGGCAGGTTGCAGAAAACAGGATCACAAAGAGTGGGACATGACCGAGTGGCTAAACACAGCATTGTATATAATACATTATATATTTAAGATTGCTTGGTCCTTGTGAATTAACTTTTTTATAATGATAAAATATTTTTTAATTTTTGTCATGCAACTTGTCTGGAAATCTATATTAGCTTATCAAGGCTACGGTTCTTCCTGTGGTCATGTATGGATGTGAGAGTTGGACTGTGAAGAAGGCTGAGCACTGAAGAATTGATGCTTTTGAACTGTGGTGTTGGAGAAGACTCTTGAGAGTCCCTTGGACTGCAAGGAGATCCAACCAGTCCATTCTGAAGGAGATCTGCCCTGAGATTTCCTTGGTAGGAATGATGCTAAAGCTGAAGCTCCAGTACTTTGGCCACCTCATGCGAAGAATTGACTCATTGGAAAAGACTCTGATGCTGGGAGGGATTGGAGACAGGAGGAGAAGGGGAAGACCAAGGATGAGATGGCTGGATGGCATCACTGACTCGATGGGCATGAGTCTGAGTGAACTCCAGGAGTTGCTGATGGACAGGGAGACCTGGCGTGCTGCGATTCATGGCGTCACAAAGAGTTGGACACCACTGAGTGACTGAACTGAACTGAACTGAAATATATTAAATTAAAACAATTTATTATTTCATATGATGAAGGAATTCCCAAGAAATTTCAAGGAATTCATGTTTATAAATTATTCTAAATTAACTCCGGAAAGGATGAAGGGATGGAGCCAAAGCAAAAGCAATACCCAGCTGTGGATGTGACTAGTGATAGAAGCAAGGTCCGATGCTATAAAGAGCAATATTACATAGGAACCTGGAATGTCAGGTCCATGAATCAAGGCAAATTGGAAGTGGTCAAACAAGAGATGGCAAGGGTGAACACCCACATTCTAGGAATCAGCAAACTAAAATGGACTGGAATGGGTGAATTTAACTCAGATGACCATTATATCTACTACTGTGGGCAAGAATCCTTCAGAAGAAACAGAGTAGCTATCATGGGCAACAAAAGAGTCTGAAATGCAGCACTGGGATGCAATCTCAAAAACAGCAGAATGATCTCTGTTTGTCTCCAAGGCAAACCATTCAATATCACAGTTATCCAAGTCTATGCCCCAACCAGTAACACTGAAGAAGCTGAAGTTGAACTATTTTATGAAGACCTACAAAACCTTTTAGAACTAACACCCAAAAAAGATGTCCTTTTCATTATATGGGACTGGAATGCAAAAGTAGGAAGTCAAGAAACACCTGTGTAACAGGCAAATTCGGCCTTGGAATACAGAATGAAGCAGGGCAAAGACTAATAGAGTTTTGCCAAGAAAAGGCACTCGTCATAGCAAACACCTTCTTCCAACAACACAAGAGAAGACTCTACACATGGACATCACCATATGGTCAACATCAAAATCAGATTGATTGTATTCTTTACAGCCAAAGCTGGAGAAGCTCTATACAGTCAACAAAAACAAGACCAGATCTGAGCTGACTGTGGCTCAGATCATGAACTTCTTATTGCCAAATTCAGACTTATATTGAAGAAAGTAGGGAAAACCACGACCATTCAGGTATGACCTAAATCAAATCCCTTATGATTATACAGTGGAAGTGAGAAATAGATTTAAGGGGCTAGATCTGTAGATAGAGTGCCTGATGAACTATGGTCGGAGGTTCATGACACTGTACAGGAGACAGGGATCAAGACCACCCCCATGGAAAAGAAATGCAAAAAAGCAAAATGGCTGTCTGGAGAGGCCTTACAAATAGCTGTGAAAAGAAGAGAGGTGAAAAGCAAAGGAGAAAAGAAAAGATATAAGCATCTGAATGCAGAATTACAAAGATTAGCAAAAAGAGATAAGAAAGACTTCTTCAGTGATCAATGCAAAGAAATAGAGGATAACAATAGAATGGGAATGACTAGAGATCTCTTCAACAAAATTAGAGACACCAAGGGAACATTTCATGCAAAGATGGGCTCGATAAAGGACAGAAATGGTCTGGACCTAACAGAAGCAGAAGATATTAAGAAGAGGTGGCAAGAATACACAGAAGAACTGTACAAAAAAGATCTTCACGAGCCAGATAATCATGATGATGTGATCACTAATCCAGAGCCAGACATCTTGGAATGTGAAGTCAAGTGGGCCTTAGAAAGTCATCACTAGGAACAAAGCTAGTGGAGGTGAAGGAATTCCAGTTGAGCTATTTCAAATCCTGAAAGATGATGTTGTGAAAGTGCTGCACTCAGTATGCCAGCAAACGTGGAAAACTCAGCAGTGGCCACAGGACTGGAAAAGGTCAGTTTTCATTCCAATTCCAAAGAAAGGCAATGCCGAAGAATGCTCAAACTACCGCACAATTGCACTCATCTCACATGCTAGTAAAGTAATGCTCAAAATTCTCCAAGCCAGTCTTCAGCACTACATGAACTGTGAACTCCCTGATGTTCAAGCTGGTTTTAGAAAAGGCAGGGGAACCAGAGATCAAACTGCTAGCATCCACTGGATCATGGAAAGAAGCAAGAGAGTTCCAGAAAAACATGTATTTCTGCTTTATTGACTATGCCAAAGCCTATGACTGTGTGGATCACAATAAACTGTGGAAAATTCTGAAAGAGTTGGGAATACCAGACCATCTGACCTGCCTCTTCAGAAATCTGATGCAGGTCAGGAAGCAACAGTTAGAACTGGACATGGAACAACAGACTGGTTCCAAATATAAAAGAAGTAGGTCAAGGCTGTATACTGTCACCCTGCTTATTTAACTTATATGCAGATTACATCATGAGAACCGCTGAGCTGGATGAAGCCCAAGCTAGAATCAAGATTGCCGGGAGAAATACCAGTAACCTCAGATATGCAGATGACACCACCCTTATGGCAGAAAGTGAAGAGGCGCTAAAAAGCCTCTTGATGAACGTGAAAGAGGAGAGTGAAAAAGTTGGCTTAAAGCTCAACATTCAGAAAACGAAGATCATGGCATCTGGTCCCATCACTTCATGGGAAATAGATGGGGAAACAGTAGAAACCGTGTCAGACTTTATTATTTTGGGCTCCAAAATCACTGCAGGTGGTGACTGCAGCCATGAAATTAAAAGACGGTTAGTCCTTGGAAGAAAAGTTATGACCAACCTAGATAGTATATTCAAAAGCAGAGACATTACTTGCCGACTAAGGTCCGTCTAGTCAAGGCTATGGTTTTTCCTGTGGTCATGTATGGATGTGAGAGTTGGACTGTGAAGAAAGCTGAGCGCTGAAGAATTGATGCTTTTGAACTGTGGTGTTGGAGAAGACTCTTGAGAGTCCCTTGAACTGCATGGAGATCGGCCCTGGGATTTCTTTGGAAGGAATGATGCTGAAGCTGAAACTCCAGTACTCTGGCCACCTCATGCGAAGAGTTGACTCTTTGGAAAAGACTTTGATGCTGGGAGGGATTGGGGGTAGGAGGAAAAGGGGACGACTGAGGATGAGATGTCGGGATGGTATCACAGACTCGATGAACGTGAGTCTTAGTGAAATCCGGGAGTTGGTGATGGACAGGGAGGCCTGGCGTGCTGCAATTAATGGGGTCGCAAAGAGTCAGACAGGACTGAGCGACTGAAGTGAACTGAACTGACAAAATTAAAACAGCTTGCTACAAAACTGCATCTTTAAGGAAACAAGTAACATTTACAGATAGTGAGTGCATGTTTTACAGTTTCTTCTAGAAAATTTGTAATTTTACGTTGGTATATTTAAGTGTGTTATCTGTCTCATGTTAACTTTTGAGGATTGCGTAAAGTACGAGTTGATTTTTTTATGGATGGATTGTCAATTATATTAAGAATATGTGTGGAAAAACCATTGAAGTGAAAAATCAGTTAACTATGAAAGTTTTGATTTATTTCTGAACTTTCTATTTAGTCATTTAACTATCTTCACTGCTGCCAAATTACCTTTGTAACTAGCTTTTTAGCAGGCTGAAAGTCTGATAATAGTCTCCAAGTATGTTCTTCTCACTCAAAATAACTTTAGTTATTTTGGTTTTAAACATAGAAATTTCAGAGGAAACTTACAGATTTTAATAAAATATTGGGTTGCATATTGAACAGGATGACTTTGTAATGAGAAACAAATTGTGGACAATTGGCTTCTTTACCATATTGAATTTTGAATTCATACACATGATATGTCTCTATTTCTGCTTCAATTTTTCCAGACGTACCAATAGGCTCCCCTGGGGGCTAAGACAGTAAAGAATCTGCCTGCAATTTAGGAGACCCGGGTTCAATCCCTGAGTAGGGAAGATTCCGTGGAGAAGGGAATGGCTACCCACTCCAGTATTCTTGCCTGGAGAATCCCATGGACAGAGAAGCCAGGCAGGCTACAGTCCATAGGGTTGCAGAGAGTTGGACACGACTAAGCACATGTGAGATCTGATATGCAGTTTGCTTCTTCGAAAAATTCCCTTCATGAAGAATTCAGTTTCTTTTATAGGGAGTATGCTATTCACATTTTCTACATTGTCTTATCACCATGTGAAAGTTGCATTTTTCAAGAAATATCTCTATTTTACCTAACTTATGAAGTTGATTGATTGAAAATCATTTCTAATAGTCACTTTACATTCTATTTTTCTTTTAATCCTATAGTATATTTGGTAATATCACCTTTTTCATTTTTGGTATTGAGAATTGTTCCCGCCTTTATTTTGTGAATAAAGTTTATTTTTCAAAATTATCATTTTCAAAATAACATTTTAAACACACTCAGCTTCTTCCATTTCCTCTCTTGTCTAATTTTTACCTTGTTAGTATTCATGATTTTTAACTTTCTTAATTTTCTGTTTTCTCTTTCCTATTAATCTTTATCATTTTTTTCTCTCTTGTGGACTTAATTTTCCTTTTTCCGGATCGCTTCATTTTAACTTTACTCTCTCATTTTTTAAGGTAAAAAATGAAAACCATCCTGCTTTTAAAATCAAAACCTGTAAGACTACCTTTTTTTTTTTTACTTCTAAGTGTTGCTTTACCTGTGTAAAACTACTTTTGTTCACTTCTAAGCATTGCTTTACCTATGCCTCAAAAATTTATAAATATGTATCAATTTTATTTTCAATTAACTGTATGTGAAATATTTTCTAATCTTCCTAGGGACTTCTTTGATGTAACAGTTGTTTAGAAATGTGTTGTTTAATTCTCACATGTTTATGATTTTCTAAATAATTCATTCTCCATTAATAGTAATACTGTGGTAAGATTATTATCTAGAGAGATGCATATATTTACTGTACACGATTTGATGATTATCATTGGTGATTACTAGGTAATTTATTCTTACTGATTTCTAGTCTAAGTACCTTGTCAGAGAACACACTCTGTAAATTTTTAATATTTTGAATTTTATTCTTTGTTGCACAGCATATTGTCTATCTTTGTGATGTTTCTATTTCATATAAAGTATATGCATATTCTAGTTTCTAGATCAGGTTAACATTGTTCATAGTGTTCTAAAATGTACCTATGTCTTAAAATAGCTATTTCTAGTTGTTCTATCCATCAGAGTAGGAAGGCTCTCAGAACTGCTAAAAAGAGGTGTGGATTTGTCTATTTCTTCTTTCAGTTCTGCCCATCTTTGCTTCATGTATTCTGATATATTCATAGATACATTATATATTTATAATGGCTTAGTCCTTGTGAATTACCTTTTTAATATTTATAAAATAGGTCTTCATAGTTTTCATGATAGCCTTCTCTGGAAGTCCATGTTAATTTATTGAAATAAAGGTAATTAATTTAAAACACCTGATTATTTTAATGTGATAAAAGAATTCCTAATCAATTTCATGTATTGTGTCCTCAAATTATTCTCTATAAATTAAAAGCAATTGTAAATTAAAAGAAAGCTAGCGAAACAACTTATTCACCCATATCACAAAACTTGAAAATTAAAAAAAAATTTTTTCTATGATTTACTGACAGGAAATATGTTAAATTAAGTAAGATGAAAACTGTATATTTTGGAATCTATGGTATACAGCAAAAAACAAAGATATGTATAGATTAAAACTTGCTTTACGAAAAAAAGGGACTTAAGTAACAGGTAGTACAATCTAGAATCTAGAAAAGAACATACGTCCAAAGAACATAGAAGGAAAAAAAAAAAAACTAAAATTAAAATGTCAATTTTTATAATAAGCTAAAAACTATAAATAGCTGATTTGCAAAATATTCAGTTTATGGGTAAATGTAGTGTATAGACTAACTTTCGTAAGACTTTTAACAAATTAAAATTATTAGGACAAAAATGTTTAAACATCAAACATAAAAGAAAGTAAATTCTTGAAAATGCATTGATAAAAATGTCAAAATAGTTAAAACAGAAATAACAGAAATATTTTTGATGAAACATAAAATATTCCAAGACTTCCTTGGTGGCTTTGATGGTAAAGAATCCACCCAAGTGACAGGAGACCTCAGTTCAATTCCTGTGTTGGGAAGATCCACTGGAGAAGGGCAAGGCAACCCACTCCAGTATTCTTGCCTGGAGAATCCAGAATCCCCATGGACAGAGGAGCCTGGCAGATTGGAGTCCATGGGGTCACGAATAGTCTGACATGACTGAGTGACTAAGCACAACACAGCACATAAAATACTCCTATTGACTTAGATCAGAATAGAAAATCTGATGATATTACTAATGATGAATAAAGTGTATTCAGTCAAATATTTCCCTGAATTTAATACAAAATTTTGGATCCCTGAAAGGATTATGAGTTTCCAGCCTACTTGCCTAGTGTTTCTAATGAAATAGAAATGAAGTATATAACAGGAGAAAGCAAAACCAAGGAGTCATAGAGGGCTCCAAATTCTTCCAGGTGTATTCATGCAGTCTTCCCTCAGTTGAGCAGAACAGGCTTTGTCTTCAGATTGTGAATTGACTGTCTGAGTCCATCAAATGGACTCAGACACAGTTCACAGAGGGATCTTTTATACCCTCTGGTCACATAGAAAAAGTCAGGCTTGCTAATCCTTTAAAGAAGGTTCATTCATCCGTGTATATATCATTTAACCGTGCAGGCAAGGTAGTGAATTGTACCTCCAGGAGAGTACTGAACAATAAACAATACACCCTAAATCCCAGTGAACATATCTAACTCTTATCTTGTTCAAGAGTCAGCATCAAATTAATAAGTTATTAACTAAATGTAGTTTCTCATCTGGCTCATCAACTCCCATGGTAGAAAAATTTTTAAGGGCTTCAATCCAATTCCAAAATATCTGATCATGAATATCTGCTAAAAAACAAACAAACAAACAAAAAACGACCCTGATAACAGTTTTTCCTCAGTACCTATAACTGAGTAAGCAATTCAATTAGGGCATCCTAAAGGTTAGACAAAAATAAAATCCCTTTTGCATAAATCATGCAAGATTGAGCACAGGAAGAATAAAAGGAAGAAACTAAGACCATGAGACAATGAACCAAATGTGATATATTGAAGTGCTAAACAAGCTTAAGAGTATAACTACAGAGTGCCATATTATTTGATCATTTATGATTTAACATTAGAGCTTTCTGTTTATTGAAAAATTTTTCCTTTGATATTTGAACTTATGCTTTTTAATCAATAAATCTAATTTTAATATTTTCTGAAGCACAAATACAACCATGCCCACCTCCACCTCAGATTCCCAATGCTCAAAATATGACAACTACAGTGAAATATCAGGATGGAGAAAAAATATCAATTCTATGTAAAGAGAATTATTTAATTCAAGATGCAGAAGAATTGTGTGCAAGGATGGCAGATGGCAGTCAATCCCACGTTGTACTGGTAAGCAATGCATGCATAAGTTTGTTTAAAATATTCTTTAAAGAATATTAATACTCCTCTAAGCTTTGTATCCTTCCATGGTGGCTCAGTGGTAAAGAAACCTCTTGCAATGCAAGAGATGCAGAAGATACGGGTTGGATCCCTGAATGGGGAAGATCCTTTGGGGAGGAGGGTGACAACCCACTCCAGCGATCTTGCCTGGGAAATTCCATGGACAGAGGAACCTGGTGGGCTAGAGTCCACTGGGTCACAAAGAGTTGGACATGACTAAGAGACTGAGCATGCACACAACCTTTGTGTGGATCAGCAAGATGAAGTCCTCTCTGTCTCTTCCAATTTATCTTGAAACAGTAAATCACAGTTTCAGTTTATGAACTGATGAATACTCTTTCACTTCTGATGTGAAACGCAAACTCCTTGAGCTACTGTGCAAATAACAGGTACATTTTATGTTTATGCAAATTTTATTCCTAATGATCAAAAGACAAGAATGAAGGGACAAGTGGGCTGCCCAGCCTGGGAGTCATGGTCCTGAAGAATAAACCCCAGAAATTCTGACTTAGAAGTCCAGAGTAACTTGTGCACAAGAAAGCCAAAGGGCTTTAGGAAACAGAGCTTCTTCTGTTCTTTAAAGGCATACAAAATCTCACATGTTCTGTGTCCCAGTGAAGAGGCATCAATGGGAAAGAGGCTTGGGTTAGACTAATCTATCTTTGTGGAACTTCTAGAGAGATAGGAGACAATTGGGATCATAGGTACTGGTGCCAGCCATCATGAGAGACAATTACCACTTTAGAGTTCTCCCTAACACACACGTACATAGCTTACTAGCACCAGAGGCTGAACAACTCACCAGCATGCCAACACCAACCCCAGACTCCACTGGGCTCCACAGCTGCTACACCTGCATCTCACCCTGCTCTTGGGTGTGATCTCACCAGCTCAAGTACACTTAGGCCCTGAAGCCAGCTCCATCACACTTCATCCTGCCTGTGAGTGGGCTGGCAGCCACCCCATGAGGCCCAGTCTGTGAGCCACCTGGGGAGGAGGTGGGGTCCTTGCCCACCAGTGCACCCAGAGTGTTTGGCATTGACACAACAGAAGGGCACCCCTGTATCATCTAGATCTGCTGCACAGATCCTACAGAGGGGACCATTCTGTCGGCTCCCATAGAATTCTGCATAAGACCACTTCTCTAAGATCAGGAATACACCTAAGTCTTAGAAATAAACACAGAGTTAGGCAAAATCAGGAGATACAGAAATGCATTCCAAATGAAGGAATAAGACAAAATCTCAGAAAAGTCACTAAATAAAGTTAAGATAAGCAATCTACCTACCCAATAAAGCATTCAAAGTAATGATCATAAAGATGTTCAGTGGACTCTAGAGAAGAATGGATGAAAGCAGAATTTTAAGAATAAGAAAATATAAAGAAGAACTAAGCAGTGCTGAAGGATACAACAGCTGAGATGAAAAATGCACTAGAGAAAATAAATACTATTTTAGATGATTCAGAAGAAGGGATCAGATATCTGGAAGACAGGGTAGTGGAAACTTCCCATACAGCAATGGAAAATGAAAAAAGAATTTATAAAATTAAGATAGGTTAACAGACATCTGGGACAACATCAGTACCATTCTCATTATGACGATCTAAAATAGAGAGAGAAAGAGAGACAGAGATTTATTTGAAGAAATAATAGCTAACCTTTTCTAACCTGGGGAAGGAAAGAGACATTCAGGTCTCAAAATCAGACAGTCCCAAAAAGAGATGGACCTGAAGAGGTCCATACCAAGACACATTATCATTTAATGGAAAAAAAAATTAATCACGTTGTTGTTCCATAGTAAATGGCAATGGGATCATACTTATCAATAATTATCTTAAATGTAAATGGGTTTAATGCCCCAACAAAAAGACAAAGACTGGCTGAATGGATACAAAAACAAAACCCCTGTATATGCTGTCTAAAAGAGACCCACCCGAAAACAAGGGCACATACAGACTGAAAGTGAAGGGGTGGAAAAAGATATTTCATGCTAATGGAGACCAAAAGAAAGCAGGAGTAGCAATACTCATATCAGATAAAATAGACTTTGAAATAAAGGCCATGAAAAGAGACAAAGAAAGGCACTAC
Source organism: Aepyceros melampus (assembly GCA_006408695.1). Lineage (NCBI taxonomy): Eukaryota > Metazoa > Chordata > Mammalia > Artiodactyla > Bovidae > Aepyceros > Aepyceros melampus. Next base: position 177,709 of record SJXQ01012969.1, on the reverse strand, counting down.
CTAATGATCAAAGGATCAATCCAAAAAGAAGATATAACAATTATATATAAATATAAATATATATAGATAAATAAAATATATATATACACACACACACACACATATGCACCCAACATAGGAACAACTCAATATATAAGGCAAATGCTAACAAGTATGAAAGAAATGAATAATAAAACATTAATAGTGGGAGATTTTAATACCCCATTCACACATATGGACATGTCATCCAAACAAAATTAGCAAGGAAACACAAACTTTAAATGATACAATGGACCAGTTAGACCTAATTAATATCTATAGGACATTTCACCCACAAACAGTGCAGTTCACCTTTTTCTCAAGTGCACAAGGGCCATTCTCCAGGATACATCACATACTGGGCCATAAATCTAGCCTTGGTAAATTCAAAAAAATTAAAATCCTTTCAGAGATCTTTTCTGATCACACAGTAAGATTAGATGTCAACTACAAGAAAAAGAAACTATTAAAAATACAGACATATGGAGGTTAAGTGACACAATTCTTAATAACTAACAAAATAATTACACCTAAAACAACTAGAAAAAGAGAAACCCCAGGTTTAGTATAAGGAAGGAAATCATAAAATTAGGGCAGAAATAAATGAAGAAACAAAGGAGACTATAGCAAAAATTAAAAAAAAAAAAACTAAACTAAACTAAAAGCTGCTTCTTTGAGGAAATAAATAAAATAGACAAACCGTTAGCCAGACTCATCAAGAAAAAAAGGGAGAAGAATCAATCAATAAAATTAGAAATGAAAATTGAGAAATCAGAGCAGGCAACATAGAAATACAAAGGATCGTAAGAGACTACTATCAGCAACTATATGCCAATAAAATAGACAACTTGGGAGAAATGGAGAATTCCAAGAAAAGTATAACCTTCCAAAACTGAACCAGGAAGAAAGAGAAAATCTTAACAGACCCATCACAAGCATGGAAATAGAAACTGGAATCAAAAATTTTCCAACAAACAAAAGCCCAAGACCAGATGGCTTAATAGGTTAATTCATCAAAAATTTAGAGACAAGCTAACACCTATCCTTCCCTGGTGGCTCAGAGGGTAAAGCATCTGCCTGGAATGTGGTAGACCTATGTTCAGTCCCTGGGTAGGTAAGATCCCTTGGAGAAGAAAAGGGCAAACCCACTCAAATACTATTGCCTAGAAAATCCCACAGATGAAAAAGCCTGGTAGGCTACAGTCCATGGGGTCGCAAAGAGTCGGACACAACTGAACAACTTCACTTTCACTTTTCTTTTCAACACCTACCCTTTCAAACCCTTCCAGAGAAATACAGAGGAAGGTAAACTCCCAAACTCATTCTGTGAGGCCAACATCACCTTAATTCCAAAACCAGACAAAGATGCCACAGAAAAAGAACACTAAAGGCCAATATCACTGATGACATACATGCAAAAATCCTTAACAAAATTCTAGCAAATAGAATCCAACAACATATTAAAAAAATCATATATCATGACCAAGTGGGCTTTATCTCAAGGATGCAAGGGTTCCTCAACATTCACAAAACAATCAATGTCATACACCACATTAACAAATTAAAGGAAAAAACCCACATGATTATCTCAATAGATGCAGAGAAAGACTTTAACAAAACTCAACATCCATTTAGGATAAAAACCCTCCAGAAAGAAGGCATAGAAGGAACATACCTCAACATAATAAAAGCCATATATGATAAACCCACACCAAACATTATCCTAAATGGCAAAAAATTGAAATCATTTCCCCTAAAGTGATGAACAGGACAAGAGTGCTCACTCTCACCATTACTATTCAACATAGTTTTGGAAGTTTTATCCACAACACTTAGAGAAGAAAAGGAAATAAAGGAATCCAGATTGGAAAAGAAGAAGCAAACCTCATGTTTTGCAGATGACATGATCCTCTACATAGAAAACCCTAAAGACACCATGAGAAAATTACTAGAGCTAATCAATGAACGTAGTAAATTTGCAGGATATAAAATTAATACACAGAAATCCTTTACATTCCTATACACTAACAGTGAGAAAACAGAGAAATTAAGGAAACAATCCCATTCACCACTGTGATGAAATGAATAAAATACTGAGGAATAAATCTACCTAAAGAAACGAAAGACCTATACATGGAAAGCTATAAAACACTGATGAAGGAAATAAAAGATGACACAAATAGATGGAGAAATATACCATGTTCATGGATCGGAAGAATCAATATAGTGAAAATGAGTATACAACTCAAAGCAATCTATAGATTCAGTGCAATCCCTATCAAGCTCCAACATTTTTTTCACAGAACTAGAACAAATAATTCCACAATTTGTATGGAAATACAAAAAAACCTCGAATAGCTAAAGTAATCTTGAGAAATAAGAATGGAACTGGAGGAATCAACCTGCCTGACTTCATACTATACTACAAAGCTACCGTCATCAAGATAGTATTGTACTGGTACAAAACCAGAAATATAGATCAATTGAACAAAATAGAAAGCCCAGAGATAAATCCATGCACCTGTGGACACCTTATCTTTGACAAAGGAGGCAAAAATATACAATAGAGTAAACACAACGTCTTTAACAAATGGTGCTGGAAAAAGTGGTCAACCATCTGTAAAAGAAGGAAACTAGAACTCTTTCCAACATCACACACAAAAGTAAACTCAAAATGGATTTAAGATCTAAATGTAACATCAAAAACTATAAAACTCCTCAAGGAAAACATAGGCAAAAACTCTTTGACATAAATCACAGCAAGATCTTCTATGACCCACCTCACAGAGTAATGGAAATAAAAGCAAAAATAAACAAATGAGACCTAATTAAACATAAAAGTTGTTGCACAATGAAGAAAATTCTAAGCAAGATGACTACCTTCAGAGTGAGAGAAAATAACAGCAATGAAACAACTGACAAAGAACTAATCTCAAAATCATATAAACAGCACATGCAGCTCAATACCAGAAAAACAAACAACCCAACCCCAAAATGGGCCAAAGCACTAAGCAGACATTTCTCCAAAGAAGATATACAGATGGCTAACAAACACATGAAAAAATGCTCAGCATCACTCATTGTCAGAGAAATACAAATCAAAACCACAATGAGGTACCATCTCATGCCAGTCAGAATGGCTTCTATCTAAAAGTCTAATGTAGGAGAAGGTGTGGAGAAAAGAGAATCCTCTTAGTAACAGTGTGGAGATTCCTTAAAAAAGAAAAAAAAAGAAAGAAAACAGATCTGCCATATGACCCAGAAATCCCACTGCTGGGCATACCCATTGAAGAAAATAGAATTGAAAGAGACACATGTACCCCAATATTCATCATAGCACTGTTTACAATAGCTAAGACATGGAACCAACCTAGATGCCCATCAGCAGATGAATGGATAAGAAAGTTGTGATACATATGCACAATAGAAGAATACTCAGCTATTAAAAAGATTGCATTGGAATCAGTTCTAATGAGGTGTATGAAACTGGAGCCTATTATACAGAGTGATACAAGTCAGAAAGAAAAACACCGATAGAGTATATTAATGCATATATGAGGAATTTGGAAAGATGGTCACGATGACCCTATACACGAGACAGCAAAAGAGACATAGATATAAAGAACAGACTTTTAGACTCTGTGAGAGAGGGTGAGGGGGGGATGATTTGAGAGAATAGCATTGAAACATTTATATTACCATATGTGAAATAGATCACCAGTCAGAGTTCAATGTATGAAACAGGGCACTCAAGGCTGGTGCACTGGGACAACCCAAAAGAGTGGGATGGGAGGGAGGTGGGAGGGAGATTGGGGATGGCGGTACACCCACGGCTGATTCGTGTCAATGTATGGCAAAAACCACCACAATATTGTAAAGTAATTAGCCTCCAATTAAAATTTAAAAATTAAATTAAAAATTAATTAAAGAAATTTGTTGTTCAGTTGCCAAGTCATGTCCAACTCACTGTGACCCCATGTACTGCAACATGCCAGGCTTTTCTGTCTCTCACCATCTCCCAGAGTTTGCCCAAGCTCATGTCCATTGAAATGGTGATGCCTTCCCTTCATGTCATCCTCTGTCACCCTCTTCTCCTTCCAGAGAAAAGGCAGTAGTTACCTACAAGGGGACCCTAACAAGTATCAACAGCTTCTGAAGAATATTTTTAGGTCACAATGGACTGGCACAACGTATGCAAAGTAATGAAAGGAAAAAACTTGCAGGCAAGACTACTGCATCCAGGAAAAACATATTGCAGCCATAGTGTGATGTCCCTTCACACCTGTCATAATGGCTGTCATGAAAAGGACAACATCAAGTGTTGTCAAAGATGTGGAGAAAAGGGAATCTTTGTGCACTGTTGGTGGGATTGTAAACTGGCAGAGTTGCTATGAAAAAGAATGTGGAATTTCCTTTAAAAATTAAAACTAGAACTGCCATATGATCCAGCTATTCCACTATTGGGTATTTATTCATAGGAACTGAAAACACTAATCTAAAAAGATATATGCACTCCAATGTTCACTGCAGTCTTACACACAATAATCAAGGTTTGGAAGCAACTTAAAGAGTCCACTGATATATATGTAGATAAAGAAGGTGTTTTATATATACACAGTATATGAACTATGACCATGCCATAAAATATGAAACATTTCCATTTGGAACAATGTGGATATGTCTAGGATGTATTTATTCTAAGAGATGTAGGTCAGATAGAAAAAGACAAATGCCACATGATTTCACTTATTTGTGGAATCTAAAAATAAAAGGAAAACAGGCTCATACAGGTACAGAAAATTAGTGAATTTCAAGAAAGGGGGAGGGGGTTGGCAAAGTAGATAGAGGGGATTTTGAAGTACAAACTCCAGTTATGTAATAAGGAAGCCAGGGGGATGTAATATACAGGATACAGAATATGGTCAATAATACTGCAATAAATTTGTTAGGACTATTGTTACTAGACATATTGTTAGTCATTTTATAATGTATGTAAAAGTAAAATCATTTTATAGCCCATCTGAAGCTAACATATTGTTATACATCCAACATTTCAATAAGAAATTCATTTAAAAAAGGATGAAGGGGCATATTGAGCAAGTGGTAGTAGCATAGTGTTTATGGAGACAAATAGCTTGCAAGTTTCACATATCTGTCAGTTTTAAAATTCTGTAAATTGTTCTGAGTATTCTTTTCTTTTTATTCTTATTTTAAAATCCAAAGTAATATTTGATTGTATTAACATGTTAAATTTAAAGATTATATTTGTACTTTACTCTTTGACCTCTGTACTTCATATAGAAAAAATTGGATGTTTTCAACCACCTCAAATAGACCATGGAACCATTAACTCATCTAGCTCTGCAAAAGAAAGGAGAGAAATACATCAACAAAGGCTGTATGCACATGGCACGAAGTTAAGTTATACTTGTGAAGAAGGCTTCGAGATATCTGAAAATAATGTGATAATATGCGACATGGGAAAGTGGAGCTCTCCACCTCAGTGTGTAGGTGAGGACACTAGGCAAACCAAAATCTATTTTTAGTACCATTCATTAAAACTAATCAATTGTCATCAGAGTCATGAGACTCGATCCATTAGATTTCTAAATATATCAAGTAACTTGTCTATTTCTAGGTCATTTATGTATTAAAATAAAATGTATATATTTATACATTAAATCAAATATGACATATAAAATTAATCATTTTTGTTATTAATAATATTGTTCTATAGAAAATTACTTTTCAATCTGGCAATTATTTTATATTAACACTGGATGTGCAATAAAACTAAACCTAGCTATTTATATTAGTAAACCTATTTATATTCCTATCTATTTAAGTTTCAAAAAAATGTCCTATGTCTTCCCTAAAATGTCCCTTTTAATTTCTTACAATATGTAGTACTTTTCCTAAGATGATGTGTGGAGTCTCAATAGGGTTTTTTTTTTATTACTCATGATTGGTTAAGAAGCACTGATGGTTTCTTTCATATGTTGGTAATTTCAGTTTCAAGTTCTTGGTCAAGTGGACACACGACAGAATGGCAATTTTAGGAACAAATTGTGCACTTTCCTCCCATATCATGGAAGTTCCTGTATAATGATTTATTATTTTCAAGTAAAACTACCAAATATGTTGACCAGTACATCAAATTAAATTTCAAAGTTAGCAAAACATGAAATCATTCTTTCATTTCTTACCAGGACTTCCTTGTGTAGATCTACCTTATATTCAGAATGGTGGTGTATCTCAGAAGAAAGACAGTTACCAATATGGAGAAGAAGTTACTTACGACTGTGATGAAGGCTTTGGAACTGATGGACCTGCATCTATAAGATGTTTAGGAGGGAAATGGTCTCGTCCACAAGATTGCATAAGTATAGTACTTTTCCTTTTATTCTACAGCTGAAAAATATCTTTTAATTTAAAGTATAAATTGCCCAAATATGAAATTAAGCAGTAATTCTAGAATTTAACAAGGTATCTATGAAAAGTTCTGAATTCTGGTAGAGAATTAATAACCCTAGAAATAATAAAAGTTTGATTTGTAGTTGTAGTTCAGTCATTCAGTCGTTTCTGACTCTTTGCGACCCTATGGACTGTAGCAAGCCAGGCATCCCTGTCCCTCACTGTCTCCTGGTGTTTGCTTAAACTAATGTCCATTGAATTGGTGATGCCATTCAACCATCTCATTGTTTTCTGTCCTCTTCTCCTCCTGCCCTCAATCTTTCCCAGCATCAGGGTCTTTTCCAATAAGTTGGCTCTGTATCAGGTGAACTAAGGTTTGGAGCTTCAGCTTCATCATCAGTCCTTCAAATGATTATTCAGGGTCAATTTTTTTTTAGGACTGACTGCTTTGATCTTGCAGTGCAAGGTACTCTCCAGAGTCTTCTCCAGCACCATAGTTTAAAAGTATCAATTCTTTGGAACTGAGCCTGACTTTTCTTTACTGTCCAACTCTCAAATCATACATGACTACTGGAAAAGTCATGTTGTAGTTCAGTCATTCAGTCATTTCTGACTCTTTGCAGCACTATGGACTGTAGCAAGCCAGGCATCCCTGCCCTTCATTGTCTTCTGGAGTTTGCTTAAACTAATGTCCATTGAATTGGTAATGCCATTGAACCATCTCATCATTTGCTCTCCCCTTCTCCTCCTGCCCTTAATCTTTCCCAGCATGAGGGTCTTTTCCAATAAGTTGGCTCTTTGTATCAGGTGAACAAAGTATTGGAGCTTCAGCTTCAGCATCAGTCCTTCGAATGAATATTCAGGGTCGATTCCAGCACCATAGTTCTAAAGCATAAATTCTTTGGCACCCAGCCTGACTCTTCTTTACTGTCCAACTCTCAAATCATACATGACTGCTGGAAAAGTCATAGTGATGTCTGCTTTTTAATATGCTGTTGAGGTTTGTCATAGCTTTTCTTCAAAGGAGCAAGCATCCTTAATTTCATGGCTTCAGTGACCATCCTCAGTGATTTTAGAGCCCAAGGAAACGAGGTCTGCCACTGTTTCCATTTTTATCCCCGTTAATTACCTTGAAGTGATGGGACCAGGTGCCATGATCTCTGTTTTTTGAATGTTGAGTTTTAAGCCAGCGTTTTCAGTCTATTCTTCTACCTTCACCAAGAGGCCATTTAGTTCCTGTTTACCTTCTGCCATCAAGGTGGTGTCATCTGAGGTTATTGGTATTTCTCCTGGCAATCTTGATGCTTCATTCAGCCAGGCATTTTGCATGATGTACTCTGTATATTACTTAAATAAGCAGGATGACAATATACACTCTTGAAGTACTCTTTTTCCAATTTTGAGCCAGTCAATTGTCCATATATGGATTTGCTACTTCTTCACCTGCATAGTTTTCTTAGGAGGAAGGTAAGGCAGTCTTTTATTCCCATCTCTTCAAGAATTTTCCAGTTTGTTGTGATCTACAAATCAAGGGCTTTAAATATACACTCTTGAAGTACTCTTTTTCCAATTTTGAGCCAGTCAATTGTCCATATATGGATTTGCTACTTCTTCACCTGCATAGTTTTCTTAGGAGGAAGGTAAGGCAGTCTTTTATTCCCATCTCTTCAAGAATTTTCCAGTTTGTTGTGATCTACACAATCAAGGGCTTTAGCATAGTCAATGAAGCAGAAGTAGATGTTTTTCTGGAATTTCCTTGCTTTTTCTGTGATCCAGTGGAGGTTGGCAATTTGATAACACTAAACCATCTCTTTCACATCATCTTGGATCCAGTTTGAAAATCCTCTGATATACATCTCAGATTTCTGATCTCTGTTCCTGTACTAGGGCTGAACTCTGCTCTTATCACTACTCAATTTGCTGTTAATTTGTCAATCATTTCTTTGTAATATGCAATTTTCTAAGACATTTAACATAACTCAAGGTAACATTTTTATAAAAGCAAAAATAGAAACATTCATAACTTAGGTGGGCTGTCATGGGAGAAGAGAATTTAAATTTGAGTAGTATGCAGCTCTACCTCTTAGAATGTCACCATTGCCATGTTTTATTTTTGATAATATAGAGACGGTCAATGTGACTAAATCAAGATTTCTAACATTTGTCTCAAGGTATAAGAGAAATGATGTAGAATATCCATTGGTTTGATATGTAACTATTTATTTTCTCAAATATAATCAGTGGTCAGTATGAATCTTTAAAGATGTATTAAACAAATGCACATTCTTTTTTTCTTTCAGGCACAAATTGTGTTAAATTGCCCACCTTTGATGATGCTGTACTCATAGATCAGGAGAAGGATTTCTATAAATCAGGAGAAAAAGTGGCTTTTAAGTGTCTACCATATTATCAGTTGGATGGATCTAATACTATACAGTGTATTAAGAGCAAATGGATAGGAAGGCCAGCATGCAGAGGTACTTTGGTAAATTTTTAAAATTTATGTAAGTATCTGAAATAATGTAGAAAATTGCCTCCACTATCATTAAATGGACATAGATTACTTTTAGGCCAGGTCAAAACCAGTTTGTGCCTGAACATAAAAAGGGATGGACTTGTGTTCCCAGTGTTTGGTGTTGTAGCCCAATATTTCTCAAAGCACAGTCCTGGCAGAGGATTCTCAGCAGATTCTGTAAACTGTTAGATATGCAAGCAGATTCACAGGTTCACTCAGACTTGTTGAATCAAAACCTCTGGGGCTGCAACTCTGACTATGTTTTGATGATTCCCAAGGAATTCTGTGTATATGTCAGTTTAGGACCCATGGCTACAGCCTCTTGTATTACAGCCTCTTAATCCCCTGAATCACACTGAGGAATTCACATCATTGATGGTGATGTCCTTAGCATTTGCCCCAAAATATAATTAAAGTATAGTTTTGTAAATTTACACTTCATTTTTCTATAATTTTTCCAGATCTTCTGTTCAAATCTTTAATTAATCATCTTCTCCTTGCAACTATAGTATTCCTCAGAGTGTGTTAATTCTCGATCAAGTCTCTAAAGAACAACCTACTCTTTATTTTTTGAAACACCCTAAAGCTATATCTCATAAACAGGATGAATGTAAACCAAATCTTGATGTCAAATGATATTTTTATTATGTTTTGATTATGGTGTATAAATTCATTTTGAATTTGTATACTTTATCATTTTCATTTTACTAACCTCAAAAAGAGATTTCCAGGAAAACTCTTTTTTTTTTTCAGTGCCCTAAAAATTGTGTATCACTTTTCTAGTGAAATATAGGGGAGAGATTTAAGATACAGAAGTTTAATTCATGCTGAAAAATATTGCTTTATTTCCTTTCCCTTAACCTTACATATAAACTGATGACAATTAGCAGTCTTTCATGACAGATTAACTGTTGAATTGAAACAACCATGGAGTATATTTGACATTCTATTTCCTCCTTGCTGTTCATGATAATCATTATATTAGAGATACTTTTTTTACCTTTCTATTCAGATGTTTCCTGTGTGAGTCCACCTCAAGTGGAAAATGCTATTATACAAAATCAGAAGTCTAGATATCAAAGTGGTGAGACAGCACGTTATGAATGCATTGGGAATTATGACCTTTTGGGGGAGATAGATGTCATATGTTTAAATGGAACTTGGACAAAACCACCTCAGTGCAAAGGTAGAGTATCTTACTCACCGTGTCCACCCAATTTAGAGAATATAATAAGAACAAAATATATTGAATCAAAATTATGATGAAGTAGCTTTTCTGGAATAATATTTAGTTGCAAAAAAATGGTGCAAAAAAAAAAACGGTGCTGAAAATACAGTTCTTTTGTGGTCTGAATATGTAATGTAACATGTTTATTGTATGACAGTGTTGACTAGACTTGAGCAGTTAGAGTTATGGAACATTTCCTGCCATAAACATTAAGATAGTCAGTTGTTTTCTGAAGTTAAGTGTGTAAAAAATATCATAGTTACATTTAACAGCTGAAGAAATTCCACTTTGAGACATGGAGTAAGCAGCTGGGGCCTGATCACAAAATCTGACATAGATGTGGGCAGCTGTACCTATGTATGATATTTAAAGGTAGGTTACTAGCTAAGTTCCAGCAGAGCTATATTAAGTCCTACAGGATGATGCTACAAAAGTGCTACACTCATTACATCAGCAAATTTGGGAAACCCAGCAGTAGTCACAGGAGTGGAAAAGGTCAATCCTCACCAATCCCCATGAAGGGCAGTGCTAAAAAATGTTCAGATCACCAGACAATTGCAGTCATCTCCCATGCTAGTAAGGTTATATTCAAAATCCTCAAGCTAAGCTTGATGTGAGTAGCTGATTAATTGGAAAAGACCTTGAAACTGGGAAAGGTTGAAGGTAGACAGAGAAGAGGATGACAGAAGATGAGATGTTTGGGTGACATCACCGATTCAATGGACCTTAACTTAGGCAACTCCGGGAGAGGTCAGGGACCTGGAAGCCTGGCATGAGCAGTCCATGGGGTCACAAACTGTTAGACACGACTTGGCAACTGAACAATAACTAGCTGAACTCACTCAGGACATTAGTGTACCCATAAAAATAAAGACTCTGAACTTGGTACTGGGACACTTCAGTGTTTACAGATCAGACAGGATGGGAATCCAAACCAGGAAGTACATTCAGTTCAGTTCAGTTCAGTCACTCAGTCGTGTCTGACTCTTTGCGACCCCATGAATCACAGCCGCAAGGCCTCCCTGTCCATCAACAACACCCGGAGTTCACTCACACTCACGTCCATCGAGTCGGTGATGCCATTCAGACATCTCATCCTCTGTCATCTCCTTCTCCTCCTGCCCCCAATCACTCCCAGCATCAGTCTTTTCCAATGAGTCAACTCTTCGCATGAGGTGGTCAAAATACTGGAGTTTCAGCTTCAACATCAGTCCTTCCAATGAACACCCAGGATTGATCTCCTTTAGGATGGACTGGTTGGATCTCCTTGAGTCCAAGTGACTCTCAAGNCCACCCAGGGCACTGCCCTTCGCTGGCTTGGAAGCACCCATTTGGTTCTCTGGTTTAGCTTGCTGTTACTCCGGAGCCTCTACTGCAGCTGACCCTCCTCACGGACCGGAGCAGAAGCCCCAGAGCCCACCATGCAGGATGAGCTGGTGAGGGCGTGGGGCGGGGTTGTCAGGAGTAGGTGCCTGCCTTACTCCTACATCACCTTTGCTACGTGATAAACTGCCTCAAAGTTCAGTGGCTTAAAGTAAGTGAAAGTGTTAGTTGCTCTTGTGACACCAGGGACTCTAGCCCACCAGGTTCTCCCTCTGTGGGATTTCCCAGGCAAGAGTACTGGAGTGGGTTGCCATTCCCTTCTCCAGGAGATCTTCCCAACCCAAGGATTAAACTCGTGTCTCTTGCATTGCAGGTAGATTCTTTACCATCTGAGCCACCTAAAAAAACACTAAATCACGTTGTTCTCAAATCTGCAGCTTTGGGGGGCTGGGGGCATCAGCTGGCCCCTGCTCTCTCGGCAGGAAGATCATGGTTGGGGGTCGGGGGCTCCATCCCACAGGGCCTTTTCCGTGCAGTGGCCTCGCTGCTGGGGGCGCTTCTGGCCACGGGTGCCTTGTCTGGGGCCGAGCAGGACCTGGGAGGGGCTCAAGTGAGCACGAGTGCAGCCAGGTGGGGCCGCGGCCCTGTGGGCCCCCGTCCGGTGCCCCTTCCTGCATCCCTGCAGTCGCCACACTCTGCTCACCGATTCCAAGAGATGCTGCTCTTGCTGAACTTCAAGTCTCCGCATTGCCCAGCTACACGTGTGCTCATGCCCACCCTGCATGTTTAGAATGGACTCCTTCTGGTCACTCTTGTGTGACTGTTTCATTGCACCAGAGTGATGTTAATAATAACACTAATAACTAGCAGTCTCATTTAGAGTTTGCAAAAAACAAACAAACAAACAAAAAAAACAAGGAGTGAGTCCTTTGGAACAGAGAAGAACCAGGGTGGTGACAGGTTGCTGGAGAGCAAGGCACAGGGGCCGTGCCTCGCAGAGGGGTGGGGGCTGGGCATAGGCAGGCAGTGTTTGCGGCCGGCCCCTGGGGTCTCAGGACCACCAACCTTCAGGGCTGTGCTGCTTAGTTGTTCAGTTGTGTCCAACTTTTGGGGACCCCATGGACTGTACCAGCCAGGATACTCTGTCCATGGGATTTTCCAGGGAAGAATACTGGAGTGGGTTGCCATGCTCTCCTCCAGGGGATCTTCCCAACCCAGGGATGGAACAGCGTCTCCCCAACTGTAGACAGATTCTTCACCCTCTGAGCAGCCAGGGAAGCCCTCAGTTCAGGGCAGGGAAGTTCTGATCATCGCAGGTTTAGAGCTGGGAGTCGTGATGACGAGCGGAGGGCTGGAGCGACCCCACACCTACGGAGCGGAGGGCTGGGGCGACCCCACGCCCACGGAGCGGAGGCTGGAGAGACCCCACGCCCATGGAGCGGAGGGCTGGAGAGACCCCACAACCACGGAGCGGAGGGGTGAAGAGACAGACCCATAAGTACACAAAGGCGACGCATCTGCTGGGGGAACAGTTGCTGGGAAGGTGCCTCCGAGGGAGAAAGCCTCTCTCTGAGCCACAGAAACGCCATCTCCTGACGGCTACTGCCTGTTCCCGGAGGCGGAGGCCTGCAAAAGACATCTCCGCATCAGCCAGGACCTGGACTTTGAACTCAGCTATTTCACCAGAGATGTTTAAATTGGGGAAAACCAGAGTCTGTTTGAACTCAGTACAAAAATAGGCTTCGTGCTCTTTCCAGGCTTCTCCAGCAGATTCAATGATGGTCTCTGCAGTCAGGTGAGAGCCCTGGATTCTTTTTTTTTTCCTTCTTCTTCTTTTGAATTGCTACTTTCCAGGCAGAATTTTCCTATCTTCCAAAAACCCGTAATTATGTCAAGGAATCCTCAATAAATTATACTCATTTAATTTTATTATGGGAGGGAATGCTCAAGATGTATGGCTGCTGGTGAAATATCAAGGTGTGATATTTGAACCACACTTTCCAAGAGTCAGTCTGGCAATTTTAGAAGCTTGAAGAGTTAATGAACAGAATAATGATGTTAATTTCAAACAAGCATATGGAAAATAGGAAAGAATAACAATTTCTTAACTTAGTGGGACGCTGAAGCCTCATTTTACAGAAAAACCCACAAAGCAACCACTGTAGAAAGTATCCTTTTTGCTTCCCTTGCAGAAGATTTTTCTCTTAAAGGAAAAAAATATACATGCATTTAGGTGAGAAAATGTCAGTGCATCTTAGTTTTTCTTCCTTGGCTGGAAGCAACAAAGCTGAGTTCCGTGCATGCTTCACTTCATCACTGCTCGTTTCCAACAGGACCGTGATGTCTTGCGCAGCCACACCCCACCCGTGTCATGGTTAGCCTGTGGCCATCACAGATGGATCCCGACTCTGTGGGCTCCTGATGCAGAATCAGGACCTTCTAAGATGGCTACTGAGGATAGATTCTTGTGCCAGAACACAGAGACACCTAAAGCCTCTGCAACACCATCATACAAAAGGCAAAACTCTGAAGGATGACTAGGGAGGACAATTAATTCACACATAAGATGCTGAACTGTGTTATCTAGCAGATGGGGTGCAGAAAACTGTATATCCCCTGAGGCTGGCCCTGCAAGCATGGGTGAGCACAGAAAGATTAAGTTACATGAAAAGAACCAGAAGCTTAAAAAGACACTAGACTCAGGAAGTATCAGGCATATGTCAATACACGGAATAAAGAGGCCCAAGCTGAACAGAGTTATCGGAGCAAGTAGGAGGGGCAAGGTAAAGTAATTCATACACACACACACGAGTTTGTCAATGATAATTATTCTACATCAAACTGGGAAAGCAAACACACAGAACTGATCACAATGAGGAGATCAGCACAGAAAGGAAAACAGGAAAAGAAAAATGAATGTGAACCTTGAGGAAGACCAATGGTCCCGAGAACAACGCAAACAGAACCTTGGGGTGCTGCTGCTGTGCAGTCGCTCAGCCGAGTCCAACTCTCTGTGACCCCATGGCCTGCAGCACGCCAGGCCTCTCTGTCTCTCACCATCTCCTGGAGCTTGCTCAAGCTCACGTCCATCAAGTCGGTGATGCCATGCAACCATCTCATCCTCTGGGATGCTTATAAGAAGCCAAGGAGACAGACCCTACATCATCAACCCTTTAACTAGGGCTGGCTTCACTATCACTCATGCTTTCTAAATTGGACTGAAGAAAACGATGCTTTATTTAAGCAGAATGAACTGAATTTGCAGATACTCATCTACCTTTGACCAAACCTCTGAATAAACGGTGTTTCTGTGTCGGTCATCTCAGTGTCATCTAGCCACTGTGATGCACGCTTTTTCAGCTGCATGAAGCCCGCGGCTGACTCCTGCCCATGGTCCCCATCTCCCCGGGCAGGCCTGAGGGCACTGACCCCTTTGCACCCAGTAGCGCTGGACGGGGGCCCTCCCCGGGGTCCATGGAGAGATGCTGACACCGCCAAGTCTGTAAAGTGGGGCCAACAGTCGACGCCAGAAAGCTGCCAGAGGGAGGAACAAAATGAAGGCCGAGGTCCACTGCTCACTGTCTGTGACAGGCGCTGTGACAGGCGCCAGACACTTCCTGTTCTGGGGACCCCCCTCCTGTTTCACCCCCAACACTGCACACTGTCTGTGACAGGTGCAAAATGCTTCCTGTTCCAGGGACCACCCCTCTTCCTGTGTCACCCCTGACCCCACAGCAAACTGAGACAGGCCCTCCTCCCCACTCCCCTTGGGCCCTCCTCCCCACTCCATGCTGGCCCTCCTCCCCGCTCCTTGTTCACCGCCCCTTGGCAGCTGCTCTGTCTTGGCATCTGGACGGCCATCAGCTCACCTCCCACCTTGGCTCCCAGTGCCCGGCTTCCCTCCTGTTCGGTTTCAAGCATCTGAATCGAAATTGTGAGAAATCCACCCGACGTCCACAGCGGCGCTGCCCACCCACCGCCTGCATGCTGCGGAGGTGAGGGCAGATGGCAGGGGTTTGACTGCTGGTCTTTCCCAAGTTTCCCTCACTGCCAGCAACCTGTTAGTCCTGAATGAGGGCTGGCCTTTTCAGTCTGTCTACAAATATAAGAGTGAAGAAATAATTCATCAGGGCAGTGTGTGTTGAAAGAGGAACAATTTGAAACAAGCTGTGTTATTTGATTTTTATCTTTCGCTGAGCCTGGAAACATGATTATTTTTAAACTTTCCTTTCGGTAAGCTTGGCTTGTCATTTTATACCACTGACATTTTTTTTTTCTTTATTTATTTAAGCTGAGGGTTCAGAAATTATTGAAAGCAGGAGTTGTGGGTTGTTACATGTGTGCCCAATAAAAATAAGTTTTCATCAAGCTGTTTGAAGATGTAGTTATAAAATATTTTTAATAAAGTGGTTCCACCTACTCACAGGCTACTTTTTATGGCTGATGTGAATTAAAATCCACACCCAAACTTTAGGGCTATGTGCTTTGCCAGCGATACAAAGCACAGAAGCAGAAGGGATTCCAGAAAGTGGCTGCAGGTAATGTTGCCGACACCCCAGCTTCTTAATCATAGTCTTCAGATGCCCGGCACATCTCTGGAGATGAAGTCCAAATCAGCAAACAGAACTCCAAAAGTATGGTGGTGAGGCACCAGGAAAAGTGAAATAAAGTGAATAAACTGAAGGTAAATTCCAACTGTAAAAATGAAAATGGATTCTAAGGGGCCAAGAAGTGAAATCTGGAGGAAACACTAACAAGAAGGTAAGTGGGCCCTTCCAGGCATGAATGAACTCATTCACCAAGGGCCTCCTGAGGTCTCCCCTCTACCATCCATAATGTGGGGTCTCTCCAGAGCACTGGTGTCTGTTCTTTCAATTGTGGGCCTGTCTACTAAGAGTCAACCGTTCTCAAAACTTACACATGGTTTTTTCAGTCTTTTTTTTGTGTGTATGCAAAAGTAAAAAGCAGTAATAAAATTATTGTCCTCATTGCAATTAGTGAAAAGCTAGATAGGTTTTTGGCATTTGTTATTGGCATTTGGTTTCCCCGGTGGCGCTAGCAGTAAAGAATCTGCCTGCCAATGCAGGAGACACAGGCTTGACCCCTGGGTCAGAAGATCTCCCAGAGAAGGAAGGGGCAACCCACTCCAGTATTCTTCCCTGGAAAATCCCATGAACAGAGGTGTCTAGTGGGCTACAGTCTGTGGGGTTGCAAAGAGTCAGACATGACTGAGCAACTGAGCATATATTGATATTTAGTATTGCTGGGTTTAAGCCTAACAAATATGTAAGTAATTTAGTTAGGGGTGAGAGTAGAGAATGTGTGCAGACTTCTTATGGGTTTTAATTCCAACGCATAAATGTAAGTAGCTTTGTATTCTGATGGTTACAATTTCTTTTGCTTTTGTGGTGAGGTCTACTGTCTGAAGAAGCTGAAGTTGAATGGTTTTATGAAGACCTACAAGACCTTTTAGAACTAATACCCAAAAAAGATGTCCTTTTCATTATAGGGGACTGGAATGCAAAAGTAGGAAGTCAAGAAACACCTGGAGTAACAGGCAAATTTGACCTTGGAATGCGGAATGAAGCAGGCCAAAGACTAATAGAGTTTTGCCAAGAAAAGGCACTGGTCATAGCAAACACCCTCTTCCCACAGCACAAGAGAAGACTCTACACATGGACATCACCAGATGGTCAACACCGAAATCAGATTGATTATATTCTTTGCAGCCAAAGATGGAGAAGCTCTATACAGTCAACAAAGACAAGACTGGGAGCTGACTGTGGCTCAGATCATGAACTCCTGATTGCCAAATTCAGACTTAAATTGAAGAAAGTGGGCAACACCACTAGACCATTCAGGTATGACCTAAATCAAATCCCTTATGATTATACAGTGGAAGTGAGAAATAGATTTAAGGGTCTAGATCTGATAGATAGAGTGCCTGATGAATTATGGAATGAGGTTCATGACATTGTACAGGAGACAGGGATCAAGACCATCCCCATGGAAAAGAAATGCAAAAAGGCAAAATGGCTGTCTGGGGAGGCCTTACAAATAGCTGTGAAAAGAAGAGAAGCAAAAAGCAAAGGAGAAAAGGAAAGATATAAGCATCTGAATGCAGAGTTCCAAAGAATAGCAAGAAGAGATAAGAAAGCCTTCTTCAGCAATCAATGTAAAGAAATAGAGGAAAAGAACAGAATGGGAAAGACTAGAGATCTCTTCAAGA
>SJXQ01012969.1:98649-156252 GCA_006408695.1 Aepyceros melampus | reverse complement strand
TGGATGTCATCATGGACTCAATGGATGTGAGTCTGAGTCAACTCCGGGAGTTGGTGATGGACAGGGAGGCCTGGCGTACTGCGATTCATGGGGTCGCAGAGTCGGACATGACTGCGCGACTGAACTGAACTGAACTACTGTCTGAGCATAATCAGTGTAGACTACAAAAGTGATAATCTGAGATTAATGATCAGAGGCTAATGTTGTCCCAATATTTTCTTCACATTTCAACTTAGACAAATACATAAAAAATATGGAAAACTTCCACTGCCATTGACAAATCGTGTTAAATAATGCTTTGTGTTAGGCATAGAATATTCCAACAAAAAGATCGCTTAAATACTGCAAAGTGGTCCACCCCCTTTCCTCTTCCACCTCAACACTTCTTCTGGTTCTCTTACTATTTTTCTTGACGAAGATTGTGGTTCTGGCATTTTTCTTTTCATTTCAACTTAGGATGGAAAGAAAGAGTACAAGAGAAAGCATAACCTAGGTTTTTGTAGCCATTCCTAGAGCTTCTGGGATTGAAGGGAGTCTTGGGGACAGACCCTTGGTTCTCAGTGTAGGATGACAAGTAGGACTTGAGCAGAAACTGAACAGAAGACCTCCTGGCTCTTTCCATTTCTTCAAGCAAGACTCGTAAAGCAAGGGAGCGGGGCTTGAATTTAGCTAATAAAAAGTCATTCTGTGGTCAGGACACTGCAGAATATGACTTGCTTGAACTTAAGGCTGGAGAATTTCCAAGTGCAGGAAGCCAGCGGAGACAGGGGGAGAATGAAGGGGAGGAGCTGGGAGGAGGGCTCCTGTGTGCCTCGCCCCTGCCTTCTGGGTGGTGAAGCTGGGGCGAGTCCTATGGAAGATGACGTCTACCTACTGAACCCTCCAGGGAGTCAGGCATTTGCCAAGGCTCCAGGAGAGAGGATGCCTTGTCATGAGGCCACCATCACACCCAGCATGTGAGTAGGCTACCAAGAGCCGCTACTCATGGCCCCGATGGTTGAGCCTTGTCCTATGGGATCCCAGAGCTGTGACCTGTCTCCTAAGAGTTTTACATGAACATTATATCAGATTAAATTAAACCTTAAAAAGTGTGTCTTTGGAAAAGTATACAACATTTAAACAATAGTATTAATCACCTAAACTTAATTGACATTTATAGAACATTCTAGCCCATATCTCCAGAGTAGATATTCTTTCCTGTTATACATAAAATATTCACCAGACAATATGGTTATATTCTGAGCTATAAACAAATCTCAAAATATTTCTTAAAAATGCTTAAAATTTTACAGAGTACATTTTCTCATCATGATGGTATTGAGCAGAAACCAATTACAGAAAGATATCTGAAAAATTCCCAAATATTTGGAAACAATATAACATATGTTTAAGTAATTCATGAGCTGGAGAAGCTATGAGAGGAGCTAGAATATATTTTCCAATAAGTGGAAATAAAACACAGCATTTCAAAAATTGTTATATACAGGTAAGGAGACCAGTTCAGTTATCAGCTCAGTCACTCAGTCATGTCAGACTCTTTGCGACCCCATGGACTGCAGCACACCAGGCCTCCTTGTCCATCACCAACTTCCGGAGCTTGCTCAAACTCATGTCCATTGAGTCGGTGATGCCATCCAACCATCTCATCCTCTGTCCTCCCCTTCTTTTTACAGAGTACATTTTCTCATCATGATGGTATTGAGCAGAAACCAATTACAGAAAGATATCTGAAAAATTCCCAAATATTTGGAAACAATATAACATATGTTTAAGTAATTCATGAGCTGGAGAAGCTATGAGAGGAGCTAGAATATATTTTCCAATAAGTGGAAATAAAACACAGCATTTCAAAAATTGTTATATACAGGTAAGGAGACCAGTTCAGTTATCAGCTCAGTCACTCAGTCATGTCAGACTCTTTGCGACCCCATGGACTGCAGCACACCAGGCCTCCTTGTCCATCACCAACTTCCGGAGCTTGCTCAAACTCATGTCCATTGAGTCGGTGATGCCATCCAACCATCTCATCCTCTGTCCTCCCCTTCTCCTCCCGCCTTCAACCTTTCCCAGCATCAGGGTCTTTTCCAGTGAGTCAGCTCTTCGAATCAGGTGGCTGAAGTATTGCAGCTTCAGCTTCAGCATCAGTCCTTCCAATGAATATTCAAGACTGATTTCCTTTAGGATTGACTGGTTTGATCTCCTTGCAGTCCAAGGGACTCTCAAGAGTCTTCTCCAACACCACAGTTCAAAAGGATCAATTCTTCGTGCTCAGCTTTTTTTTATAGTCCAACTCTCACATCTACACATGACTACTGGAAAAACAATAGCTTTTACTAGATGGAGATAATAGCTAAGGAGATATTTAGAGGGAAATATAGAATTTTAAATGATTATAATAAAATCAATGCTTTCCAAAGAAATAAAAAAAAATAGGTTAAAGTAAACTAAATTAAATAGAATGAAGGAAAACTAAAAGAGCAGAAAATCAACTAAATAGTAAATTGACAGTAGAAAAATCAATGGAACCAAAAACTAAGTCTTTGAAAAAAATCAATAAAATCTATAAAACTCTAACCAGGCTGAATAAGAAAAAGCTGAGAGAAGATGCTGTTCACTAACATGAAGGGTGAAAGATGAAATATTTCTAAGATCTTAAGGATAATAAAGGCATTTTTAAGTAAGATTTTGCACCAACAAATTTTACAAATTACATGAAATATACACATTCTTTGAAAACTTTAAATTACCAAAACTGACCTAAGAAGAAATAGAAAACTAAGAAGCAATGAAAAGTCCTTTATCCCTTAAAAAAAATACCAAAATTTCCACCTAAAAGTCCATCTCATGTCCATATAATAAGGTAATAAAAATGGGTAGATTGGAAAAGAAGTAAAACCATGTTTATTTATAAATGATATCATGAAAATAAAAAAATTCTAAAGACCTACAAAACAGCTACTAGAATTAATAAATGTGTTTAGTGGGGTCACAACACACAACATAGTAACTGACTATATTTCTATATACTACTGTGAAAATAGGAATTTGAAATTGAAGTACTATTTATAACAGCATAAACGATATCATACTTAGGGGTAAATTTTAAACATAGTCAAGATCCATACACTGAAAGGGACATAGGACAGCCGAGGGAAATTATGCAAGCACTTACTGAATGGAGAGATATATGTTGTTCTTGGGTCAAAAGTATTCCTATCATGTTAACCTTGACCATTTTGGTCTATAGACTCAAAGCAATCCTAGTCAAAATTCCAAGAACCCTTTTCTTTAGGAATCAGCAAGTTGATTTTAAAATTTAGATGTAAATACAAAGCATCAACCCTAAAAAAGAGAGAAATTTATCTGTCTCACTCTGTCTTATTTTGAAAGGTACTCTGGAAAGAAAAAAGTGAAAATGTTAGCCTCCCAGTCATGCATCCCCACGGCCTGTAGCCCGCCAGGCTCCTAGTCCGTGGCATTCTCCAGGCAAGAATACTGGCGTGAGTAGCCGTTTACTTCATCCAGGGGATTTCCCAACTCAGGGATCGAACCTGGGTGTCTTGCAGGTGCAGGCAGATTCTTTACCATCTCAGCCACCAAGGAAAGTTTCTGTAATTAGGAGAACAGAGGACTGGAAACAGGACCAACTCATCAATCTAAGGGGCAGACAGAGTCAGAAGGAGAAGTGGACACAAATTAGTGATACCAGCTGGGAGAAGTGAGTCTTTTCAACCAGTGGTGCTGGGAGGCTGAATAGAAATATGAGGGAGAAACACCTTGACGTTTGTTTTAATGGCTTCATACCATTAAAAAATTAAAAATAGATTGCAGACCTAAGCATAAAAGCTGAGTATATAAAACTTCTAAGAGGTATTGTAGGAGAAAATACTTAAGTCTTTATGGTCTCTTCCTATACAGGAAGCAAAAAGTCCATAGTAAAAGACAATTTTCATAAACCGGACTTCATAAATTAAAAAAAAATTCTGCTCTTAAAAAATAAAAAGAATAAAAAGTTGAGCTACACGCTGGGAGAAAATATATGACAGAGAACTTGTGTCCAAGAAGAGAAATAGAACACTTATAACTCAGTAATGCGATGAACAAATCAAGAGGAAAATATTTGAATAGATACTTTCAAACAAATTGCTAACAAGCCCATGAGAAAGCTGTTAACACCTTCCGTGGACGATGAGAGTGAGAGCCAGCATGTCCACTGCGGACACAGTGGGGTCTATTAGTCTTCCGCTTGGGAGACGAAGATCTTTTCCGACTGCACCCAGTCATAAGGTGAGCACAGTCAGAAGGGGAAGGAGAGGGGAAGGGAGGCAGGAACCAGCACCCTCGCCCTCGCCGGGAGCGGGGCAGGCCGGGCCGCCACTGGCCTGGACTGAGTCCCCTCAGGGACGTCGTCCCATTTCACAGGCGAGATGGTGGGGCCAGAGGGAGCCCAGCTGCCTCTGGTCCCCAATCCTTGTTGTGTCTGTGGTGTGCATGGCCGGTGAGGGACACAGCAGGCTGGCCCGCCACGGAACTCCCTGTTCCCCTTCTGTGACCCAGAGTCAGCCCCACATTTGTGAGCAGAGCTGGTGAGGGTTAAAGGCCGTGAAGCGAAGGCAGACGGATTGCTGCAAAGCTTCGGGTCCATGTGTCTTGTTCAGAAGAAAGTCCTTGGAACCAATCACACATTTGAGCTATGGAAAAGCAATCACCTCCAAAGGGAGTGTATTATCTCTCAATCTTTGACAAATTTTGTTTGGAATCTGCTTGTTTGAGGAAAAATACACCATCAATTTTAGCCTGAGTATAAAAACCTGAAGACAGTCCAGGGAACTGGCAACGTGTCCAGGAAGCTATCAAATATGTTAAAAGAATTGAGTTAAAAATTACTACAACTTAAAGTATGTTGATGGAACAGTACATTCCTTCTGCTCTTTGTTACGTTTAAATCTTTGTCACATGGCTTAGCCACAGAGTTCTCAGTGCGTGTGGGACCAGCCTTCCTTTCAGGCTGAGGCTTCACAGAATTTTTATGTTCAGTGAGGGACCTGAGGTCACGCACTTCCCTTACTCATGGATAGCAGTTCAGTTTGTGACCTCAACGATTCATCTCATATGAGCTCGGTAAGCTGGCCCCGACTGGACCCAGGCGATGACTAAAAATAGTTTCCAGTTCCTCACCTAGTAAATTCTGCACTGAAATCAGGGCAGTCCTTCCAAACAGCTGGCAGGGTGACGGGCGAGAATGCCGTGTCCCCCTGCGGCCTTGGGGAGCGGCGGCTCTGCCTGTTCCAGGGTTGCTGACAAGCACAGCTGCAAAGGCCGTGTGTCTCTCCATGCCTGCGTCTCTGGCCGCGCCGCTCTCCCCTTGGACGCCGCCCTGGCCGCCGGCCGCCAGCCGCGCCAAGTCCCCTGCGCCGTCCTGTGACTATCCTGTACCCACGCCTGCCTCCGTCTTCCTCCCGCCTCCTATTTGCGTCGGGTTACATTTTGTCTCCTCTTACTGTTGGTGTATTTTTTGCTGTGACTCTTCATACTGTATGTTAGTATCTCCATGAGGCTTATAAACACTGATCCTTAACTTAATGAATACATACTGAGTCAATGTAATATCATTTTGTATGTAACGTAAATTCCTCACCATGGTATGATTCCATGTAACTTCTCTCATCCTTTGTGCTATTACACCTATCTATGTATATTTGAGATGTGATTCATTTGCAACATGTTAGTCTCATGTGTACAGCAAAGTGATTCAGTTATTTATAAATATAGAAAAGAATATATATGCGTTTCAGAATCTTCTCCATTATAAGCTATTATAAAATCCTGAATATAGTTTCCTGAGCTATAGTATGTTATATATTTTAATTAAATCTATATTGTAGGTTCTATAGTGCATTGT
Organism: Aepyceros melampus; assembly: GCA_006408695.1. Lineage (NCBI taxonomy): Eukaryota > Metazoa > Chordata > Mammalia > Artiodactyla > Bovidae > Aepyceros > Aepyceros melampus. The sequence goes on along the minus strand of SJXQ01012969.1, from coordinate 150,350 downwards.
TATAGCACTTAAAGCATCAGTTTACTTTTAAAGATATTTAGTAAAAAATATTTTATACTTATCTGCATTTTTATACTTTCTAAGACTCATAAGTCAGAATTTCCTTTACCTGGAAAAGTTTCTTTAGCAACTGAGGTGTGCTGGCAACATATTCTTTCAGCACTTGGTCCTGTGAAAATATCTTTATTCTGCCTTCATTCTGAGGGACGTTTTAACTGGACTTAGAAACCTAGATTTGCACTTTTCATTTACACCACTTTAAAGGTCTTCTGTTTTCTCATGGCCTCTGTTGTTTCTAACAAACAGACCCTCATTCTTGTTATTGTTCTGATGTATGAAATGGATTTTTTAAAATATATTTTTTATTGACCCAGAAAGTTCTCTTCAACACAGCTCTCAGTATGTGATTTCTAAAACACAGATTTGATTAAGTCAAATTTTCTCCAGCCTAAAAACCTTCGTCAGTGAGCAGCCCAGTGTCCACAGAAAGTTGGTGTGGCTCTGTGGTCAGGGAGAAGGGCAGCCTGTGCTCATCCAAGTCCCAGCTCCGGCCCTGGGAAGCACAGTCTGGCATGGATTGCCACGCTTGACAAAGACCCTTCAGCTGCTTGATGATATATAGTTGTTAAAGTAAAATATATATGTTTGTTTAACTTATAGAATGTTGTTTTATAGATATAAAGGCATTTATACAATAAATACAAAATAGGAAATACATATAAAATATAAATCATAAAAATATGAACAATATAGCAATGCATATTAGAACATGTGTTTAATATACACTCACCAGTGTCGTGTCTGGCACATAACACATGCTCAAGGCATGGTAGCAATTATAAATATTAGTATCTGAAGACCTATATTAGTACCTATAAATACTAAAATTTATAGAAAGATATTTATAAAACATATTATCAAAGGTCCATCTAGTCAAAGCTATGCTTTTTTCCAGTAGTCATGTATAGAGGTGAGAGTTGGATGATAAAGAAAGCTGAGCACTGAAGAATTGATGCTTTTGAACTGTGGTGTTTGAAAAGACTCTTAGAGTCTGTTGGACAGCAAGGAGATTCAACCAGTCCATCCTAAAGGAGATCAGTCCTGAATATTCATTAGAAGGACTGATGTGAAGCTGAAGCTCCAATATTTGGCCACCTGATGCGAAGAGTTGACTCATTTGAAAAGACCTTGATGTTGGGAAAGATTGCAGGTGGGAGGAGAAGGGGAAGAAAGAGGATGAGATGGTTGGATGGCATCACCAGCTCAATGGACATGAGTTCGAGTAAGCTCTGGGAGTTGGTGATGGACAGGGAGGCCTGGCGTGCTGCAGTCCATGGGGTCCCAAAAAGTTGGACACGACTGAGCGACTGAACTGATAACTGAACTGATGATATTATTATGTATGTAGTATCTATATTAGCATCTTTAGAGGCTAAATTTTATAAAAAGATAAATATTAGTATCTAAAAGGTTGGCTTAAAGCTCAACATTCAGAAAACGAAGATCATGGCATCTGGTCCCATCACTTCATGGAAAATAGACGGGAATAAAGTGGAAACAGTGTCAGACTTTATTTTTTGGGCTCCAAAATCACTGCAGATGGTGACTGCAGCCATGAAATTAAAAGACACTTACTCCTTGGAAGAAAAGTTAGACCAACCTAGATAGTATATTCAAAAGCAGAGACATTACTTTGCCGACTAAGGTCCGTCTAGTCAAGGCTATGGTTTTTCCTGTGGTCATGTATGGATGTGAGAGTTGGACTGTGAAGAAGGCTGAGCACTGAAGAATTGATGCTTTTGAACTGTGGTGTTGGAGAAGACTCTTGAGAGTCCCTTGGACTGCAAGGAGATCCAACCAGTCCATTCTGAAGGAGATCAGCCCTGGGATTTCTTTGGAAGGAATGATGCTGAAGCTGAAGCTCCAGTACTTTGGCCACTTCATGCAAAGAGTTGACTCATTGGAAAAGACTCTGATGCTGGGAGGGATTGGGGGCAGGAGGAGAAGGGGACGACAGAGGATGAGATGGCTGGATGGCATCATGGACTCGATGGACGTGAGTCTGAGTGAACTCTGGGAGTTGGTGATGGACAGGGAGGCCTGGCGTGCTGCGATTCATGGGGTCGCAAAGAGTCGGACACGACTGAGCGACTGAACTGAACTGAACTGAACTGAAGAATCACTTGTACTACATCTGAGGTCCTAATGATCTGGAAACCAATCTCCTTTTCGGTCAAAGTTTTACTGACCTCATTTCCTGTGTTTGTGCTCCTCCGCAGTCCATGGGGTCTCGAAGAGTTGGACGCGACTGAGCAACTTCACTTTCACTGTTCACTTTCATGCACTGGAGAAGGAAAGGGCAACCCACTCCAGTGTTCTTGCCTGGAGAATCCCAGGGATGGGGGAGCCTGGTGGGCGGCCGTTTATGGGGTCGCACAGAGTCGGACACGACTGAAGTGACTGAGCAGCAGCAGCAAATCACACTGGTTTTGCACACAGAGCTGCTGTGGGAACCAGCTCCCAGTGGAGTCGTGCTCTGCCATCCACACTCCTCTGTGTTTTCCTTCCTCCCTGGACTGAACGTGCTTATGTGTCAGATGTGTCCTCCTGTTCCCACGGAGGGGGTCTGAACAGCCACATATCAGTTTTTAAATGAGATTACGTTTTAAATGGAACTAGCTGTTCAGTGGAATATCAATAAAGCCCTGCCTGCATCATTACAAAACTGGCTCTATAACCTTTTCTCACACTCTCTGTACCCACACCTCCAAACCCTCCAACCTTTAGACATGACTCTATGATGTCGTCTTGGGACGTCAGTGAGTTCACTTTGAGGTTATAATTCTTTTGAAGATGCTAGTAGTCCTGATTGGGGCAGCACTGAAATGATATTACAATGAAATTTCTGAATCCTGATTTATTAGTAACTGAGACACTTGTTCTCCTCCGTGAGATCTGAGAGGGAGTTTTTGTTTGTTTGTTTGTTTGTTTTGTTTTTTTTAGAGAGAGAAAATGAATTGCAGTAGCACTTTATTCTGGATGGGGTTGGATGAGAGATCCATGCTCAGTGTTTGCAGTGGACCAGGTTGAGGGCCCTGCATTTTTTTACTATTCCAAGAAGATCTGAATGTTCTCATCTCAAAGCAGGCACTATACAGTGTTGTTCCTGTATATTTCCCTTTACTGCCTATAATGAGGTGTCAGCAACCATCCATATGATGAGAAGGACTCATAGAGGACCCAGGGTTGCCACGGGCCAGGGCAGGTGTGGATGGAGAAAGCCTGGGACTGCTGCAGGCCACCTCGCCCAGAATCCCAGGGATCACAGTTCTGCAGTGAGGTTGACAGCGGCCTCCCTGGCCTCCTCCACTCTGCCCACACCTACTGTCTCCTCCTATGAGAGAAGAGGGGTCTGAAGGGAGAAAATCAGAGAAAATCAGGGTCTCAGAAGGCCATCCTAGCCAGAGCACAGTCTCATAATTTCTTAAGGAAAGAGCTGGAAGGGAGAGATTCTGTTTTATGTATACAAGAAAAACAAGTATTCTGGATTCCCAGGAAAGGTGAAACAGCAGGGTGTGATCTTGAGCAGTCTGTTTTGTGGTTTCTCCACGTTTCAAAGCAAAGAAGAGATAGTGAGGGGCCAGCACTGGGCTCCCGCCCCAGCTGTGCACAGCCAGGAGCCCCTCAGCCAACACTTAGATCACATCCGGCCGCATTGCCCACAAAGAGATCAGGACAGCTCAAACGGTCATTTAAACACTCCAGATCGGTGGTTTTATGAAATGTAGCAGGTGTCTCCCTCCACCCTGGAGTCCCTTATCCTCACAGAGACACCAAACTTCCATTGAAACATATCTTTCCTCTTTGCTCCCAAGAGAAAATTTCACACTGTGGTCCTTTCTCGTCTCATTCTGTTCCTGCTCAAACCAAAAGCTGAAGAAACAGCCCTTGTTTGGAGACCGCTTTGCTTAAACTTCCATTTCAGCCCGTGGAGTCACTCGTGGGACGGATGCGGCTGCTTCAGTCCCCAGAGCGGCGTTTTCTCACCCCTGGCGCGCACACTCCTCGTCTTCCCGTGGTTCTAGGAACACTCAGCTCGGATACGAGAGCGGAGAGGCACGCACCGCGCGAGCGACTGGGACCCGGCGGCCGCTCTACCCCGGGCCCGGTTCTCGGCGCCCGGCCCTGCCCGCTGCGCTGTCACCGTGAGGCGCGCGCCCCTGCCTCTGCTGTTTCCCAGGAACGCGCTGCCAGGCGCACCCCGCGCCCCCGAACCCCGGAGCCCAGCCTCAGACACCACGCGCAGGGCCTCGGAGACGCTTCTCTACAGACGCCCGCACCCTGCCGCGTGTCGGAGCCAAACCCACCACGTGCTCTCGGCTGGACTCCAGCTTGCTCCGTGCCCTCCGTCTCTCTCCAGCTTCACTGCTTCCTAACCTTTCAGGAGTTTGCCTTGCTGAAGCACAGCTGCCTTGCACCGTGGTGTGTGTTTCCACCGACAGCACAGTGACTCCGCTGCACAGAGATGTACATTCTCTCCCACTGGGTTTGTCGCAGGACGTTGAGTATAGCTACACAGTAGGGTCTTGTTTATTCATTCGGTATAGAAGAGCTTTCATCTGCTAACTCCAAACTCCCAATCTTCCCCAAACCCCCCACCCCCTGGCAACCACAAGCCTTCTCTGTGTCTGTTTCTGGGTTTCCTAGGTAAGTTCGTTTTGTTCTGTGTTGTATTTCACATAGAAGCAACATCATATGACATTTGTCTTTCTCTAATTTCACTCAGTGTGATCATCTTTAGGCCCGTCCGCATCGCTGTACATGACATCATTTCATTCTTTTTAACGGTTGTCTCTTGACCCCTCTGTGTTTTCTAACATGTGATCCATCGTTGCTGTCATTCCGTCGCTGTTGTGTCCAACTCAGACCCCATGGGCTGCAGCACGCCAGGCTTCCCTGTCCTTCACCATCTCCAGAAGTTCACTCAGACTCACATCCGTTGAGTCGGTGATGCCATCCAACCATCTCAGCCTCTGCCATCCCCATCTCCCCTTCTCCTTCCCGGCATCAGTGTCTTTGGCAATGAGTTGGCTCGTCGCATCAAGTGGTCAAAGTATCGGAGCTTCAGCTTCAGCATCAGTCCTTCCAATGAATATGCAGGACTGATTTCCTTTAGAATTGACTGGTTTGATCTCCTTGCAGTCCAAGGGACTCTCAAGAGTCTTCTCCAACACCACAGTTCAAAAGCATCAGTTCTTTGGTGCTCAGCTTTCTTTACAGTCCAACTCTCACACCCATACATGACTACTGGGAAAACCATAGCTTTGACTATATGGATCTTTGTTGGCAAAATAATATCTATTTTTTAATATGCTGTGTAGGTTTGTCATAGTGTTTCTTCCAAGGAGCAAGCATCTTTTAATTTCATGGCTGCAGCCACCATCCACAGTGATTTTAGAGTCCAAGAAAATAAAAAGTCTGTCACTGTTTCTATTGTTTCCCATCTATTTGCCATGAAGTGATGAGACCAGATGCCATGATCTTACTTTTTTGAATGTTGAGTTTTAAGCCAACTTTTTCACTCTCCTCTTTCACCTTCATCAAAGGGCTCTAGTTCTTTTTCGCTTTCTGCCATAAAGGTGGTGTCATCTGCGTATCTGAGGTTATTAATATTTCTCCCAGCAAGCTTGATTTCAGCTTGTGTTTATCCACCCTGGTATTTTGCATGATGTACTCAGCATTAAGTTAACTAAGCAGGGTGACAATATACAGCCTTGACGTACTCCTTTCCCAGTTTGGAACAAGTCCGTTGTTCCACATCCAGTTCTAATTGTTGCTTCTTGATCTGCATACAGATTTCTTAGGAGGCAGGTCAGGTGGTCTGGTATTCCCATCTCTTTAAGAATTTTCCAGTTTGTTGTGATCCACACAGTCAAAGGCTTTGGCGTAGTCAGTGAGGCAGAAGAACGTGTAATCCATCAGTTCAGTTCAGTTCAGTTGCTCAGTCATATCTGACTCTTTGTGACCCCTGAACTGCAGCACGCCAGGCCTCCCTGTCCATCACCAACTCCCAGAGTCCACCCAAACCCATGTCCATTGAGTTGGTGATGCCATCCAACCATCTCATCCTCTGTGGTCCCCTTCTCCTCCTGCCCTCAATTTTTCCCAGCATCAGGGTCTTTTCCAATGAGTCAGCTCTTTGCATCAGGTGGCCAGAGTATCAGAGCTGCAGCTTCAATATCAGTCCTTCCAATGAACACCCAGGACTGATCGCCTCTAGGATGGAGTGGTTGGATCTCCTTGCAGTCCAAGGGACTCTCGAGTCTTCTCCAACACCACCATTCCAAACCATCAGTTCTTTGGCATTCAGCTTTCTTTATAGTCCGGCTCTCACATCCATACATGACCACTGGAATATCCAGATCGTAAAACACCTTTCTTCACCCCACATCCGTTCCTGTTATCATCCTCTATGCCACCCACATATCAAGGTTTACATGGATTTCAACCTTTACATTTTTTCCTCACTTGTTTCTTATTTTGTTATTTTTCACTGTGGTAAAACACACACAACACAAAATTTACACCTGAAGGGTACTTAAGCGCTCGGCACAGTGGAATTAGCACATCCACGCTGCTGTTCCGCAACCAGCACCTGTTGATGCTTCCACCTCGTGAAACTGAAACTCCGCCCCCTTACACAGTGACTCCCCCGCTCCCCAGCCCCGGGCCCCCGTCACCTTTCTGTCCCTATTCTTGTTATACTCCAGGAGCCTCATGCAAGTGGGTCATGCATTACTTGTCATTTGTGGCCAGTTTACGTCACTGATCTTAATGCTTCTAAGGCTGCTCCATGCAGCAGAAGTAGGTGCTAGAACTTCCTTCCTTTTTAAGGTTGATTAACACTCTTGAGAGTCCCTTGGACTGCAAGGAGATCCAACCAGTCCATTCTGAGGGAGATCAACCCTGGGATTTATTTGGAAGGACTGATGCTAAAACTGAAGCTCCAGTACTTTGGGCACCTTACGCGAAGAGTTGACTCATTGGAAAAGACCCTGATGCTGGGAGGGATTGGGGGCAGGAGGAGAAGGGGACGACAGAGGATGAGATGGCTCGATGGCATCACGGACTCAATGGACGTGAGTCTGAGTGAAATCCGGGAGTTGGTGATGGACAGGGAGGCCTGGCGTGCTGCGATTCATGGAGTTGCAAAGAGTCGGGCACGACTGAGTGACTGAACTGAACTGAACTGAATGCTCCATCGCGAGAACACATTGTGTCCGTTTCTCCGTCTCTGTATCGATGCACAGCTGGTTGTTTCCACAGCTTAGCTTATGTGGGTGATGCGCAGGGGCCCACACATCTCTTCAAGGCCAAGTTTTCCATCCTTTTGGGTATGTACTCAGAAGGAGAATATGTTAATTATTTGTAATATTTGACAAATGACACTGGTGTTTTCCATACACTTCTACCGTTTTACATCCCACCAGCAGAGCAGAGTTCCTCACACTTGCTTTTCAGCTGCTATGAGCCTGTTCACAGCAGCTACTGAACTGAAACTTTTCTGCACATGATTGCTTTCCTAACCTAAATCCAGTCATTCCTGTTCAGTATCTATTTTTCATAGCTTCTCAAGGGTTTTCACTCATTAATAAATATTTATTGGGTGCTTATTATGTTCCAGCCAGCATTCTACTTGCTGGAGAAATAGTAATATGTGAGACAGATGAAAAACAAAAACAAAAACAAAAAACCTTGTGTTGATTAAAAATTTTTAAAAAGTAAATAGAAAGCATGTCTGTTAGCTATAAGTGGTAGGAGGGAAATGCAAGGCAGAGACCATGTAGAGAAACTGCTGATGAAAAGACTGGAAACTTAAATAAATGGTCATGGAGAAATCACTGAAATGATGACATTTGTGTAAGGACAAAAAGGAATCATGTGTCAAGTTGCACACTTGAGGATGAATTTGTGGAACAAGGCTGATGACTCAATAAAGCTGTTTAAAGCGAAACGTAGAGGAGTTTACATTTCAGTTATCAGCAGGGATATAAAGAGAAGGATCTGACTTGAGAACAGGGGGATTTTGCCGTAATTAGAGGAATGAGTTTCGAAACCATGGCAGGAAATGCAGGAAAGGTGCCCAGTGGGGAGTGGTAGGGTGTGCCCGGGACCCAGAAGACACGCAGGCATGAGCAGTGCACAGACTCTGTGTGTAGAGTGGTGTGTAGACTCTGGCATGGGCCCGAGACCACACCCTGCTCAATGCAGCCCTGCTCCCAGCAGTCAGGAAAGACGTCTTTGGAAATTTTATTGACTCCTTGAAATCACTACTTTTTGGTTATTCTATTTATATTTTCAGGCTTCCCTAGTGGCTCAGATGGTAAAGAGTCTGCCTGCAATACAAGAGACATGAGTTTGATCCCTGGATTGGGAAGATCCCTTAGAGAAAGGAATGGCAACCCACTCCAGTATTCTTGCCTAGAGAATTCCATGGACAGAGGAGTCTGGCGGGCTACAGTCTATGAGGTCACAATTACATATTGAAAGACTACGACTTATATTCAATGCTACAATTCTGCCATTACAATTCACTGTTAAATTTGAGGGTAACTTAATTTTCACGAGTTGTGTAGTCATGGTTACTTAAGTAAATGTCATTTAGGAAGAACGATGGTGGAGTGTTGTTTTGAAAGAAGAAGTTTCTCAAACGCAGAATACATGCTCTCTAAGTTATGTTGCTCATGGAGTTTTCAATCTTTTTTGTTTCATCAAGTAGGGAGTGCCAATTATAGACTCAAATTCAAGCAATGATTTCAAGTTTCATTTCATTTCAACAAAAATAGGATGATTTGGTTCAAAGGAAAAGATTTCCAAGGATTTCTGGTCATTAAACATTTCTTATAAAGAGCTTTTTCAAAGGCTTAATGGTAACTTAATCAAATGCATATGGTTTAACATTTCTTTGCAAATCCAGTGATTGAGGGGGAAAACAATTTTGTGCTGAATGCATTTGCCAGAACCTTTCAAAAATAGGTTAAGATGTAGATTGTTGAAAATAAAAGGCTGCTGCTCCGCCATCCCTATCAGCAGATGTCTCTGTTGAAGACAGGCGAGCTAGGGCCCCAGAGGGCCTGAGCCTGGGCCAGAAGTGGATTCTCACGCGGGAACATCTTCACAATGTTCCAGAAAGCTGACACTGCCAGTCTGCTTACCATTAAACGGAAGCTTTGCAGCTGGCAGAGCTCCAGGCCTTTGGAAAACGATTCTGGGGCTGTTCCAGGAAGGCTTGGTCTCCTATGCCCAGGCCTGAAGGATTGCTGTTACCCATCTCCAAGCTGAGAGCCTGGCATGTTAGCCCAAATCTTAATCCATCACACACACATACACACGAAGAGAGAGACACACAGACAGACACACAGAGACACACGCACACACAGAGAAATACACACAGACACACATACACAGAAACACACACACTGAGACACACACACACACAGACACACACAGAGAGAGAAACACACACACACATACACATTGAGACACACTCACACAGAGACACAGAGACACATGCACACACAGAGAAATACACACAGACACACACACACAGACACACACAGAGAGAGAAACACACACACACATACACATTGAGACACACTCACACAGAGACACAGAGACACATGCACACACAGAGAAATACACACAGACACACACACACAGACACACACAGAGAGAGAAACACACACACACATACACATTGAGACACACTCACACAGAGACACAGAGACACATGCACACACAGAGAAATACACACAGACACACACACACAGACACACACAGAGAGAGAAACACACACACACATACACATTGAGACACACTCACACAGAGACACAGAGACACATGCACACACAGAGAAATACACACAGACACACACACACACAGAGAAACACACACACACATACACATTGAGACACACACAGAAACACACAGAGACACATGCACACACAAGAAATACACACAGACACACACACACAGACACACACAGAGAGAGAAACACACACACACATACACATTGAGACACACTCACACAGAGACACACAGAGACACATGCACACACAGAGAAATACACACAGACACACACACACACCGAGACACACACACACACACAGATGCACGCACACACAGAGAGAAACACACACACATATACACACACACAGAGACACACTCACACAGAGAAACACAGATACCCACAAAGAGATCCACACACACACACATACACACACCACGTTTTGCCTTTTCCCAATTAAACAAACCTGTACTTTCTTGCGTAAACGGATGGTATGAACTTGCATGAGCCAAAATTCATTAGTGCGACGGGGTGACATCGTGGTTCCCTCCGGGGTGATGGTCGAGGCTGTGAGGAGCCCAGTTCAGAGGGGTAGCTGGAAGGAGACACCTGGTTGTAAGTGCTGGGAGCCCAGGGGCCTTTGGTGTCACCTCAACACAGCCATGCTTTGCAGTCCTTCACTGCACCTCCATCGTAAGAGAAATCCAACTTGAACTAGAATAATAAAAAATAGGATTATTGGATGAGTACAAAAGAAGTGTTAGTCACTCTGTCGTGTCTGACTCTTTGTGACCCCATGGGCTGTAGCCCACCAGGCTCCTTTGTCCATGGAATTTTCCAGGCAAGAATACTGGAGTGGATTGCCATTTCCTTCTCCAGGGGATCTTCCTGACACAGGGATCGAACCTGGGTCTCCCACACTGCAGGCGACTCTTTGCCAACGGAGCCACCAGGGAAGGAAGATGACAAAATTATGAAAAGTCTAACAGAGTCAGGGCTCCATCAGCGCTCTCTCCCTGTCCCTCTGCCTGTCTGTCTGTCTGTCTCTCAGCATCTCCACATTTCGTCTTTACCTCTCTCCTGTGTCAGCTGCATGCTCTTGTTTACTCCAGAACTGCCTTCACACAGCTGGCCACACAGATGTGAGCTCAGGCTCGCATCCTTAGAGAGCTGGGAGAGAGGTAAAGAAGGCTTCTTCCCCGAGGGTCACACAGGAAACTTCTGGAGAGAGCAGCCTGGCCTGGCCGGGTCACCGTTTCCTCTGGGCCAACCTTTGTTCTTGGGGATAGAGAATGAGATTCCCCCAGCCAGTCAGGGCTCCTCCTGGGCTGGAGGGGTTGGGGGCTGCGAGGGAAGGGCCCCCTGCAAGAAGCAGGTGGTCAGGAATGAGCCCAACCTCTTTACCAAAGGAGGAAGGGATGTGGATTCAAGCAAAATGACTTCCGTTCACTACAGAAGCAAATAATACTAAGCTGTAATTAATGCCATTGTGTGTGTGTGAGGGTGTGTGAGTGTGTGTGTGTGTGTGATTTCACCTAGCCATCCTGTCTTCAAAGTTTTCTAGGCATATTAAACTATGAAAATATTTGAGCAGCATGGATTTTTCAAATCATTGAGTATTTTTTTTAATTAGGGTAAATAAACAAGAGAGATCAGAGTTCTTGTGGAGTTGCAAGCCCCACCACCGGAGGGCTGTAGATAGGTGGACCCAGGAAAGAACAGCCATTGCGCAGTCGTGTCCGACTCTGCGACCCCGTGGACTGTAGCCAGCCAGGCTCCCCTGTCCATAGGATTCTCCAGGCAAGAGTACTGGAGTGGGGTGCCATGTCCTACTCTGGGGGATCTTCCTGACCCTGGAATGGAACCTGGGTCTCCCACATTGTGGGCGGATTCTTTACCATATGAGCCACATGGGAAGCGCTAAATCCTTGTCCAAATAGTGGTGATAGTCTAGCCACAGCTGTAAATGAGCAAAGGGGGACGCGCTCTGCATCTCCAGATGTGCTCAAAGAGGTGCCCACCCCCTCATCCTCAGTCTTGTCCTTTGATTCTTTCCTTCGAGTGCAAAGGGCATCAGGTTCCACCCCAGTCTCATGTGTTAAAAATGAGATCTCCTTCATCTCTCAGCATCCTCTCTCGCTCTCTTGTTGATTGAAAGTATTCATTTAGCACCACTGGGGTCTGAGCAGGATTCCAGGAATATCACACACAGTTTATTCCTCACAGGGTGAGGTTGATGGAACACCTTCTACGATGAAGGAAGTCCTTCCTTCGCTGGCCTGCAGGCGCTATTTACAACCCCTTCAGTATTTTCTGTGCTGCAGTCAACTGCCATGGGCGGAGTTCCTCAGGCTGGCTCAATCAGCCTCAGTCAACCAGGCATTTTTATACTAAAATTGTTTAAATATTGGCTTCCATGGTCAGAACATTTTCAAAATTCTGCTTCCTTTTAGTTGAATGTAGTTTTGTTCAATGACATTTGAGTGGCTGCTGGGGACTCTCCCAGCTGCCCTTCTCTGCCTTCCTCGCCTCCGTGGCTCTCCTCACTCCCCCAAACCCTGTAAGCTGCCCTTGTCCGCTGCCCTGCACGCCCACCTCTTCACCGCAAAGTGGTTTCCAGGAGGCAAGGGTCTCTGTCGGCTCCTCTCTCCCTGCATCTGGCAGGATGTCGGTCTCTGGGGGCCCCTTTCTAGTTGGGACCGTGGCAATCCGCACGGTGACAGGAGGTACAGAGCGCCTTGCTCACTCCAGGGCCAGGTCACCAGGGATCGTCTTGGCTGCTTTCTGCATGGAGCATATGGGAGCTGGGTCACAGCTTCGGCGTGCCTCATGTTGAAAGTATGTTTTCTTAATGACCATGCTGTCTTTGAAAAGTAAATTGGTAAACTGGCTTTCGTGATTTCACAGAAAGCTGTCTTTCATTACGAACTGAGAAGAGAATAATCGAAAGACGGCCAAGCGGGATATTTTTAAGTCCCAACCTGCACTGACCAGAAAGCCCAGGGATTGCTCATGGAAAGTCCTGACTCTGAGGGAGTCTTGGCTTCTCCGGTTTGCTGCAGGCTCATGGGGCCAGCAGCCAGGGGCTGAGAGAAAGCCTCCCGCTTCGCAAGGGGACTGACGGGGGCGCCCGGAGCCCCAGCCTGCGGAGGGGGCAGTCGGGTCCCCTGGGGGAACTGCCCCGGAGCCCAGCGCCCGCTGGGTCCTGGAGACTGAGGCCGCCTGCTGGTAGCAGTGAGCAAGGCGAAATGTCGTCATTAAGCAGATACTGAGGCCAAACTGCACTGCTCGAGGGCAGGACCTTGGCCTTGTGCCACACGGCCTGCCCACGGAAGGGGTCAGCAATGGAGTTTTCACTTGGGTTGAGGTTACCACCTCCAGGGGGTTAGCTCTGTGTTTCTATGAAGGAGTCACCTTGAAAAGTATCTTGCGATCCACCTTTCTCATCAAGACAGTTACTAGACTCACTCTGAGCCAGATGCTACTTGGCAGGTGCAGAGAGGACACAGGCAAGAGGCCAAATGGATGGTGACCTTGAAGATCTCGAGTGTCGCCCACCAGGAGTCACCAGCACTCCTGTAAGGAAGCACCACACTACTCACCTCATGTAATTCATAAAGTCCAAATGAAATCACAGGTACTTCACAGTGGTTCTCAAATGTGAATGTGTCAAAAAGATTCAAATAGTATTTTAGAAACACGTTTCCGAGCACTGCTCTAAGCAAGCACACTGCATGTGTGACACACACGTGTGCACACATGCACACAGGCGCGTGGACATGCGTACACTGACCCACACACGTCCAGACACACACCCACACACGTCTGTGCGGGTGTGCTCACACACACATACGGGCACATGTAATTTGTTCTCAGACGTTTCAGATGGAAGTGCTTGCATTCGTGTGAGCACAGAGGCCCCACGTCTGCTGGTCTCGGGAGGCCTGCGGCATAAGGGGTGGTGCAGAGGGGCCTGGCCAATCCTTGGGCTCGGGGGCAGAGAGCAGAGGGCCTGCCCGCGCGCGTGGCCCACCCTTCGCGGTTCCCGGCTGCGCAGCGGTGACTGTGGAGGAGGAACCAGCGCCGTGTGTGGGACACAGCAGAAATGATTCCCGTCCACAGGCTCACAAATGCACACGCCCTTTCCAGGAGATCTGACGTTCAGGGTCATCGATACCCAGTCAGGGCCTCACCGCCTGTGGCTGGTGGGGCTCCAGAGACTCCGGGCCTCGGCCTGTCCACCCCCGGCCCCGTGCGGTCTGTGCGGGGCTCTGAGCTCAGCCCCGTCTGTGGGTGCATGGGGCTCTGGCGGTGGGGGTGTGTCCTGATCCCAGAGGTGGTCGGGCAAGTGCCTGTGCTTACTTATCAAGCTGCAAATTCCTGATCCGTGTGCGCTCTGCAGTGTGTAGGTCTATCTCAGTAATTAAAACGAAAGAACCACGTTTCCTCAGAACCAGACTTGGGAGTTAGAACAAACCAGTTCATTCATGACAACAGGCTTCTGGACCACGGCCCACTCTCGGGCAGAAGCGACAATAAATGTGCTGGAGACACGCACGCGGCCCCCAGAGACCCCGTGACCTCACCCCCATGCAATGCTGGAGCACGCGTGCATCCTCTCTCTTCATCGAGACTACACTGAGATGATAACTTCCACTGATGGGGGGGCCAGGGTGGCTTGTGAATTGATAACGGGGAGACTTGAGAAGCGGGCCCACAGCAGGGAATGTAATTTTGTAGAAAACTGATGAGAAAGGCAGACTGATGGGAAATGAAATCAGTGGATCCTTTTAAAGTCCATAAAAGTCAAAGCAGAAAACTGCTGCCGCAGTCATTTTTCAACCGAAACCTAACCCTATGTCATTCTGCAGTGATTACATACTTGGGGAATCCTGTGTAATTTTGAGTCCACACTGTCTGAGGCCAGGATCTGGGGCATGATCTTAAGGGAGAACCCACCACGGTTTTGCAAGCAGGACCCAGGCAGAGGGACTTTGTGTAAGCCATGGTTTCTCACTGAACTTACTCGCGGGCGTTGTCATGGCAGAATCGTCTTGGCGGGGGGTAGCCCAGCAGGGCCAGCGCCTCCCTGCTGTAGCTGAAGACAAGCTTCACTTATTCCATCCCTCACTTGCACCTTGTATATACAGATGGAGCTTGGAAGCAATTCAAGCATATGTTTATCCTTAGCACAATCTTGGATGAACTCTACAATTGGATAGAAAGGATTTTCTGTGCATAGATACGAAAAAAATGAAACCAGCTGAAATCACCACTGCAAATAAATCTTTCACCAATGGCATTAACGAAAAAAATATCTCTTGTTTTCATGAAAAACATGATTTGAAATAAGTGGCAGGGGTTTTCAGGGTCCTGAACTCCTGGCTTTCCCTCTGTAGGAGCATTTTCAGAGCTTGTAATCGATGGCTTGATTTTGCAATCTGAATCAACAGCTTTTCCTCTGAGACAGGTAAGTTCCAGGGATGATGCCTGTCTTGTTCACAGATTGTCTCCAAGCCTGGGACAGTTTGGGGGCTGTTACCAGGAAGGTTTCAAATCTAGTTAAGATGCTGGGTGAGAGCCTGCTGAGCAGGGTGGATGGCAGTGCCCTGGCTGTTACCCAGAGCTCCAGGATGCAGGGGCCCTCGATCCTAAGGAGCGTTTAGTGGAGTTAGGGAGGAAAGGTCACTGTGTAGGACAATAATACATAATACAGAAGAGACTAGGAGTGGAAGGATCCAGATAGACAGGGGCCTCCGGGGAATTTTCCAACAATAAGCAGGAAAAACAAAAGCCAGACCGACCTCCTGGAAGACAGTGAGGCTCCTTGTGGACTTAGGGGTGGGTGGGAGGTTACCTGCACGTGTGGGTAGTTATGGACAGGGTGATGCAAGCCGTGAGCCTGTCCTGACGTGGGCAGGCTAGGAGGCCGCTGGAGGTTTGAGATCGAGCATCACAATGGATCCAGGGTGGATTTTAGGGTGAAAGCCCAAACCTGAAAGTCAAGGTCAGAAGCAACGGGTAAACAAGGTTTATCTGTTCGGATGGCAGCAATCTGGGACATTTGGAGAGAAGAACTCATTTGCCATCTGGTGTGGATAACATGGGAATGGAGCACAGAAAAGCTGACTTGCAGAGCTTTCGTGACTTTTAAAATGATGTTCCATCCACAGGAGCCCTGGGGCAGCCATCATAGGACTGAGGAAGAACAGAGAAAATAGTGGGCTTGGCTTTCAAGTCTCTACATTCGTGTCAGAATAAAGCTTCCTAGCAAGCTGTGTGGCTGTCACAAGTCATCTGCTACTGCTAAGTCACTTCAGTCGTGTCCAACTCTGTGCGACCCCAGAGACGGCAGCCCACCAGGCTCCCCCGTCCCTGGGATTCTCCAGGCAAGAACACTGGAGTGGGTTGCTGTTTCCTTCTCCAATGCACAAAAGTGAAAAGTGAAAGAGAAGTCGCTTAGTCATGTCTGACCCTCAGCGACCCCATAGACTGCAGCCTTCCAGGTTCCTCCATCCATGGGATTTTCCAGGCAAGAGTACTGGAGTGGGGTGCCATTGCCTTCTCCACACAAGTCATCTAACCCCTGATTATTATTGTGCCAGGTTTAAAATTCGCGCACGCACCGCTCAGCCAATCATTGTAAGCCTAGTGGCCTAGAGGTGGCCTATAGAGACAAAGATGGACATTCTTCATCCTATAAATACTGTTCGAACCCAGAGGTCGGGGCCTCCCGTCTTACTCCACCACGTTGCATGTGGCAGGGGCCCTGACTCGAGTCAGAAATAAATTTCCCTTTTTGCCTTCTGCATTGTCGTGGAGGTCTTGTTCTTGTCGGTTTTGGGATTTGGACTTTCGGGCACAACAATTATCATTACTTTTATTTAGACACATTGCCTGCCAGCTCAGAGTCCTTGTGGCTCAAAGTTTTGTGATCCTATGACTCATCAAAAACAGAGTTGCAGAGGACGTGCAGGGCCGGTGGAAGCCGCGGGAGCAGACGAGCTCTTGTGGGGAGAACAGAGGAGAGAGACGGAGACCTAAGCTGCAGCTGGCAGTCAGCACAGGTAGTGTTTGTGAAAGCAGAGCCTGTTTAAATTTGGGAGATTTACAGCGAAAGGATAGAAGGGCTGGACCGCTCTACACAACTGGACATTTGAGAAGGGCTGTACTGAGCTTGAACTTAGCTCATGGAAGAGTGGCTTGTACACAACTGTGTTAATAAAAAGGAAAGAAATGAGAAAACGTGCTGACGAAGAGAAAGGACCGTTGACACCGACATCCTGCTGGCAGAAGGCTTGACTTGGATCAAAACTTAGTGATAATGGCTTTCTTTTTTTTCCCCTACAAACCATTTCCAAAAATGTGCACATAAGCAAAATTTCTAGCTTTGTAGCCCAAGTCCCTCTCAGAAGCCAGGGGATGATTAAAGAGCCTGGTAAGTGTGCTCGGATGCTGCTGGGAGGATGTGCCCTTACTCTGCTGACTTACTAAGAATACCCGCCACAGGGAGCCATGCCAGTGTGATGCCAAGCTGTGCCTGTGGCCAGAAACCTGTGCTCACAGCGTGTGACCCAGGGATGGCATTCGTCCCAAAGGAAACGCTTTATCTGACTCTGTGAAAGCCTCCAGAAGTTGCATCCCTAAGAGCAGGGCCCCTCTCCAGATCCACGTGGCAGGGTTGGCCTCACTATGCACTCAGGACTGGCTGTGCCACCCCTGTGAACACCAGTCTGGGAGGGAAACAGGCTGAGTGCGTCCACTGCTGCATGCTGAGGACAGAAGTCGTCTTCATGAGGCTACTTGTAATTCTGAGCCTCAGAGTCTGTGAACATGCCCATTACCTATCTCATCCCCACCTCGGATATAGTTTCCCTGGCCAGGTTCCTGAATCCCTGGCACATTATTTAGGCCTCCTCCTCCCCCCAGGGGTCCAGGGAGCGAGGACTCATAGCCCTAGCTTCTACTATTTACTTGGGCCTATCAGAGATGTGTCTAATAATACAAATAACACGAACAACATTGATGTAAATTACAGCTGTGTCATCTCATTTAGTTTCATTGAGTTAGACAAGGGTGTGGTCTGTGTGATCAGATTGGCTAGTTGTCTGTGATTGTGGTTTCAGTCGCCTGCCCTCTGATCCCCTCTCTCCAAGTAAACCCCGTCTTACTTGGGTTTCTCTTACCTTGGACGTGGGGTCTCTCTTCACAGCTGCTCCAGCAAAGTGCAGCCGCTGCTCCTTACCTCTGATGCGGGTTAGCTCCCCTTGGCCGCCGCCCCTGCCCTGCGGCCCAGGGTAGCTCCTCTCGGCTGCACGTGTGCACCCTTTGCCAACAAAGGTCCATCTAGTCAAGGCTATGGTTTTTCCAGTGGTCACATATGGATGTGAGAGTTGGACTATAAAGAAAGCTGGGCACAGAAGAATCGATGCTTTTGAACTGTGGTGTTGGTGAAGACTCTTGAGAGTCCCTTGGACTGCAAGGAGATCCAACCAGTCCATCCTAAAGGAGATCAGTCCTAGGTGTTCATTGGAAGGACTGATGCTGAAGCTGAAGCTTCATTACTTTGGTCACCTGATGCGAAGAGCTGACTCATTGGAAAAGACCCTGATGCTGGGAAAGACTGAAGGCAGGAGGAGAAGGGGACGACTGCTGGAAGCCAGTGTGAGGAATCCCACCCATGACAAGGTCATGTGGCAGAGACTTGATGGGCAAGGTCAAGTCAGATCTCAGGGTTTCCCCCTGGTATTTCCTGAGCATGTACCCCCAAATAAAAATCTGCCTGACTTATTATTTCTACTCTTCTGACACTCTCTGGAAAAAGTCAACTCAAGGCTTTAGTCTTCTGCATTTGAAAGGAGTGTTTCAGCTCAACCCCCTCTGATAATGCTCTAACTTGCCTAACAGTTTCCCCGGACCTTTTACAGCTTGTGAATTGCTTACAGCCCCCAACTTCGAGAGGCACAAAGCTTAAAGTATCTTAAAGTTACAAAGCCTTTTCTAAAGAGCTAAAAAACATATTGGTGACAGGATTTCACTGTTGACTCAATGATTGCTGCCAGACCTCCATATTCTTTATCTTTTAGGCACCTGGGAGAATGTTAATCAATGTAAATGGGATATGGAAAAAGATATATAGTAGTTTTGATGTAGCAACATTAGACTTTTGAGCTCATTACTTTTCTTTTGTTATAAATCACTGTACCCCTTCTACTTGTTACAAATTGCTGTATCTTTGCTATGTAAGAATGTAACTTTATTTAGTGCTTTCTGCGAATGGCACCAGACTTTGGGAAGAATGACTCTTCTAACACAAATGAGTCTTCTGATTAACAAACCCTTATCAGAAAAGATCCATAAAATGTTAATTGGCCTTTTGGCTGGAAGATGATGTAAATCACCTAAGACTTGTGTATACAACTAGGTATGCAGAGAGAAAAATCTGGTTTTGATAAGAATCTGGGCTGCTAATGCTGCATAACTTTGTGTTACCCATTGATCTCTATGTATAATCAAAAGTATAAAAGGCCTTGAAGGACAATAGGGGCCGGGCCAGTCGCTGGACTGGTTTTCCCCGTGTCTCTTTACTCTAATTTCTGGCTGAATTCCCATCTAGGGCATGGAGGCTTGCCATGTCTACTTACTTGCCCTGGCTTTTTAAGATCCACACAAGAGAGAGTCCAAGGTGGGGCACCCTCTGATATTCAAGAGGACGCCCGAGGCCTAACGTAGATGGTGCAAACTTCTTGTCCTGAAGTTTTATTAGTTCTCCATGTAAACAAATTATTCAGCCTCTTTTCTCCACTTAATTTTCCTACTATACTATTTTTTCCAATCTAATTTTATATTAATAATAAATAAGTTTTTCCTTGCCAACACCATCCTCGCTTCGAATTCCCTAGATCCACCGGGGCTGGACTCTGGAAGACAACAGAGGATGAGATGGCTGGATGGCATCACTGACTCAGTGGACATGGGTTTGGGTGGACTCCTGGAGTTGGTGATGGACAGGGAGGCCTGGCGTGCTGCGATTCATGGGGTCGCAAAGAGTCGGACACGACTGAGCGACTGAACTGAACTGAACTGAATCTCATTCATAGTAATAGCTTCTCATATTAATATAAGATTCACCACTTTGTTAAATTCACCCTGATCTGTGAACTAAGCTGTGTTAATGCTGTCTGTAGCTGTTGATGCCAGTTCTTTCCATTTCTTCTACTTTGCATGTGTTTGCATCCACAGTACACTGCAGGCTTTGCTAAGTACTCCTCCTTGTAGAGAACACAAGATTTGCAACTCTAGATTCCCCTGACAGCTCAGCTGGTAAAGAATCCACCTGTAATGCAGGAGACCCTGGTCTGATTCCTGAGTCGGGAAGATCCGCTGGAGAAGGGATGGGCTACCCACACCAGGATTCTTAGGCTCCCCTGTGGCTCAGCTGGTAAAGAATTACCCACAATGCGGGAGACCTGGGTTTGACCCCTGGGTTGGGAAGATCCCCTGGAGAAGGGAAAGGCTACCCACTCCAGTGTTCTGGCCTAGAAAGTTCCACGGACAGTATAGTAAATGGGGTTGCAAAGAGGCAGACACGACTGAGCGACTTTCGCTTTCACTTCCAGTGTGACTTGCTGTCACCCTGACGGGAGTCTCATGAAGCGGCAGGCAGGCATGGGAGAGGGAGAACGCAGTGTTATTTGTGTTTTAGAAGCTCCTGCTCCTGACCCACGGCTTTGCCAAGTGTCTGTCTGTTTCCTCCATCTTTAAGTGAGACAGATAGAGCTAGACTGGGCTGCCGTTGGGTCATCGTCCTCTCCTTGGCTCTGAAAAACATGTGTGTGTGTGTGTGCATGTCACCAGACGTGCTACTGAACTCACGTGCAAGAACCTACTGTTACTGAAGATTCAGGAGCCAGGGAGAGGAGGACTATAGCTTTTTCTATCATTAAGAGAAAGCCAAATCCTACTTAATTGTATCCTGTGTTATTCAAAACTCAAGGATCTTTTCAG
The DNA here is from genome assembly GCA_006408695.1 of Aepyceros melampus. Lineage (NCBI taxonomy): Eukaryota > Metazoa > Chordata > Mammalia > Artiodactyla > Bovidae > Aepyceros > Aepyceros melampus. The sequence goes on along the minus strand of SJXQ01012969.1, from coordinate 129,496 downwards.
AACGTAGTCTAGTCGAGCATGTACAGAAACAGTGGCCATCGTACCGAACATGTAGAAAAGCGATTGAATTTCTCCTGAAGCATCACCGAGGGCCTGGGTATCCCAGGAGCTCCTGAGGAAGAAGAAGACCTGAGTGTGAGCAAGGCCATGTGGATGATGGTGACACCCAGCTCAACCCTCAGCCCAGCCGAGCAGTCTCTGTGCCCAAGGTTCATAAAGACAATTGCTAAGCCCGAGATCCACATCGGCAAGTTTCAGTATCTGTTCACAGAACAAAAGCCAGGCATGAAATAGGCACTCACAGTATTTGCTGCAAGAACGCCAAAGATGAAACGCGGAGAGTTGGGTGGGAGGAGCACGGGGATGCCCCCAGCTTCTAAGGCAAGCCAAACACCTCAGGATAAGTGATACACTCCCTTCTAATGTCAGAAGAATGGACGCGAGTGCCATGTTTACGGAACTGAACGGAGAAATGTGTATGATACAGAGCACCTGCTATAATTGACATTGTATGTTTGGAATGAAAATAAGGGGAAGGCGTTGTTTTCTTAAGTGACGAATGTGACTCCTTGGCAAGTCTCAAGTCACGGCGTGGGGCACCTAACCCGGTCCTTTCAGAGCGTCCCTCACGTCCAGTGCAGGCCACGTGTGCCTGGTGAGGTGGAAGCTCCGATTTCCGTTTGAGCATCTCTAACACCCTCTCTCCACCCCAGCACCCTGTCCACCAGCGCCTGCACGCTGTCACCAGAGTCCACAGCATCCGCGTTTCCCGGGGCTACATCCTCAGATCCCAGGCCTGCGGCTGTTCTCAGCTGCGCTCCCCGCCGCCCGCTTCCATGTTACCAATTCCCGTGTCCCAGCTGTGCGTCTACCCCCTATTGTCATCCTCTCCCAGAATTTCAGAACCGCTTCAGTTTCCTCTGAGGGAAAACTGAGGTAACAGTACCTGTCTCTGACAGTCTCTATGAAAATTCAGTGAGTTACTGCGTGTAAATTACTGGGGAAATCGCCATGCGCATAATTGGTAACAACAGCTCACAAGTCAGTCGCCCCAGTGACATCTCACGCTCAGTGTGTGTGCATTCTCAGCCCCACCAGCCCTGGCTCTTGGCAAGCCCACGGGCTGCAGCCCGCCAGGCTCCTCTGCCCGTGAGACACTCCAGGCCAGAACACTGGAGGGGCTGCCATGCCCTCCTCCAGGGATCTGCCGACCCAGGGCTCACACCCACGCCTCTTGCGTTTCTTGCACTGGCACGCCTGTTCTTTACACTAGCACCATCCAGGAGGCCCCTTGCGCTCAGTATTTCAAATTAAAGTCATCATTATCCTCAGAGATGTGTGCCTAGTGAGTTATCCGTCTCAGCTGGTCATACCTTCACCCGCTGCCCGACCCCAACTGAGAGTCCCTGACGAGCTACCACTGACTACTCCCCTTCTCTCCGTGGCCGAGAAATTGCCAGATGTTATTAATTCTGGGTTACAAGCACATCTTGATTTTATCTCTCTCTGTCAGCCTCCACACCATCTCTTGGGTTTCTCCATAACGTGCTGGGTTAACCAGTACCTTCCAGTCAGCCCCTCCAGTCCAGGCAAGTCTCTCTCAAACTGTCTTCTATAGATGCCAAAATGACAAGTCTGACTCACTCATCACCCTTTGCACTTTTCAGCAGTGTCCCGCGACCCTCAGCATGAAGCAGCAGTTCACTGGCGTGGCCTCGGGCCAGCCCCTTCCGCACGCCGGGCCCCGACCACCGCACGCGGCTCCTCTCGTCCAAGCTGCATGTGGTTATGTGACCTCTGACACTTGGCGCTTATTTTCAGACGCATTTAATAGCTCTGTCTCCTCTTTATGTGACATACGTCTTGCTTTTAGCATCTCGCTAAGTTTTTATCAACCTCTATGTCCCCGTATCACCTGTCCATTAAAGACACCAAGTTGAGGTGTGTGTTGCAGTCCAGCTAACCAGACCATTAAGGCTGGATACTCTAATATAGAAGAGCAGGCATCTTTGCTCTTAGAAGTAAACGTTTCTCTTCTGTTTGGAACGCGTCTTTCACCAAGTACCAGATTCTCTGCCTCCTAACCTCCCCCAATATTCTTGTGCTCAATCTTCAAGTTCTAGTTTTTGCTTACACAGAACATTCTAGCTGTGATTTCATTTGAAACAAGCTCCAAAAAACACTTAGAAAACTTCACAGTCTTAACTAAATGCAATAATCATGAAAATATTTTTAAAAAATAGGTGTTTTTTTTTTGCTTAAATAAATTTACAAATTATTCTCTTCTCTTTTCCAGGATGTAAGAAAATATGTTTCATTATCTTATCTCCCAGGATGACGCAGTTTACTGAACTATTTAAGGAAAATTACAGATAGAACCAACTTGTCACAAAATTTCTCTTCCAGAAATTTTGATAGGAGAAATCCTGCAAAAGACAGGAACACACTGACAAAACCACTTCAGAAACGAGAGCCTTGGTGGGAGAAGAAGACGCAGCCATCTGTTGTGCAAGAGCTTCACAAATATGAAGCAAAAGTAACTGAGAAGACATCAAAAACAGCACAAAACAAAAATCCAGGAGGGGACAGAATGCCAGAACGGCCCAGAAAGAGAAACAGAGCTCAGCGGGAAAACATCCAGTCACAGATAAGACCTCGTTTTTGCTTCTTGGTGTCAATTCCAATCTCATTTCTGGGCCAAGAAATGAGGAGGGGCTTGGTGCCTCTCCTTGGAACCAGAGTTGCTTGCAGAGCCATCTTAAAGGACAGTGCATTGTGAGGATCGTCAGCTTTCAGTGAACTTGCACAAGTGTCTCGTGTCTAGAGCCTGCACTCACACTTTTAGGGCTGGGGCTTGGGAATATTTCTGAATGTCCGTGCAAGTTTCTTTTCTTCCCATGGCAGTCTTATCAAAATAAATAAAAAAGGACTTTCCCTCTGACTTGTGTGTGTGTGTGTGTGTGTGTGTGTGTGTTTGTGTAAACGACTTTCCCACTTTCTTGTGTGTGTGTGCGTTTGTGTATAGAGGAAAAGAGAGAACAGCTCATTAAGAAGTTCTTGAAAATATGCAGGAATTTGTGATCTTCTATGAAAACATGGCTGTGTATCACTTAGCTTCTTCAAAAATGAGATTAGATGGAAAATTCATCCTCATATCCATTGCTTTCTAAGGGTAATAGGAACATTAACCTTCTTCATAATTCTTTGAAGCAAGACATTTAAAAATTTGTATATTATACTTTCTGAAACAGTTGTAGCAGATTAGATGGGCTTATGGGTCATAATAATGCCTTTCATTTTTGCCCTGACATTCTCGTGTTTATTCTAATCAAGGAATAGTTCAACAAGCATTTTAAAATATATATATATTTTAAATAGCTAACTCATCATAGGTAAACACATTGAGAGAAGCCATATTAATTAAGCAGATGTACTCTCGGAGTCTACTACGGATTGTTTGGTTGTTCAGTCACTAAGTCACGTCCTCTTCTCTGCAGCTGCACTGTAGCCCACCAGGCTCCTCTGTCCACGGGGTTGCCCAGGCAAGAATATTGGAGTGGGTTGCCATGCCCTTTCCCAGGGGATCTTCCTGACCTGGGGAGCAAGCCTGCGTGCCCTGCACTGGCAGGCGGGTTCTTCACCACTGAGCCACCGGGGAGGCCCCACTCGTCCTGTAACACAAATGTGGCTTCAGCGCGCAAGGAAAATGTTGCTGTGTTTTGTGTCACTGAAGTGGTTTCTCACCAGCTGCTGCTGACCGCGGCTGTGGTGTGTAGACCCGGAGCCTTAAAGGGTGAGTGAGACACGCAGACGCGACTGTCAGATGGTGTGAAGGTGCAGGGAGGGGAGACGCAGTCACAGGCAGACTGTGCTGGCTCCTGCCTCTGCAGTCTGACCTCAGATGCACCTTTGAGAAGTTATTCAAGGTCACAGGAGGGCGGGGGAGGCCTTGGGGGACCTCAGGACGGAGGGAAGCTAATTGGCCACACGTGATGAAACCTTAGCCCAGAGCTTATCGCAGCGGTGACAATAAATTGAGTTAGCCTCCACCGTTTTGGTAACTGCTGACACACTCACAGTCATTTATGATTACTTAACAACCGCACACTGTGAGTCACCCACCAACCCCACAGAGCCTGGAGTTAGTAACACTGTACAGACCAGAGGATTCAAACCATCTTCCTTCTTACGCAGCATCCAGAGTAGGAAGCATAGAGCAGGTGGGGAAAGCACGGCCTGTTTCCACGTGGGTGGTTGTTATGACGTAAGATATTTACATTAGGCTATGCTCTAATTCACCTTCCTTACTAATATTTTTAAATAATAATACTTGACAATGGAAGTAACAAAGAACACCAAAGGAAAACATGCCCAGAGGAAGCGTTCCTGACCTTGGAGAACGTTCACAAGTGGCGGATACAGGAAGGCCCCGCTGGATCTTCTTGGGGGTTGGAGAGTCGTGCAAGCATCCTGGGCACCGAGACCGTGTCCTGAAATCCTGCCAGCAAGAGGAAGAAGCTTCGCAAAGAGCATCAGCCTCTTCAAAGTCAAGCGAGTGAGTTCAGCCAAGCTGTCAGCAGCAGTAGGCCCGGCAGGATGGACGGGAGTCTGGAAGAGGACCCAAGGCCACAGGGAACAGTCGTTTACTTATCCTGATCCGACCCCAGCTTTCTGGAGAGAAAGAAGAAATAAGAAAAAGGCAGAGAAGCAAGAACTGAAAAACAGACTTTGCACAGTTTTGCTTCTTTTCCTGGAGCCTGGGATTGAGGGCTGCAGTACGGCCACATCCGGCCTTCCGGGTCAGTCACATGCGAGGGGGTATTAACACACTGGTTCTCTCCCGTGCTTCACTGTAGCTGCGGGGGGCCCAAGGCTGCCTGAGGGGCAGCTCATTCCTGTCAAAGAGCTGTGTGGCTCCAGGTCACCGTGCGGTTTGGTGAAATACCTTCACTGTCTCATCTTATCCAGCAGGCACAGAAAAGAGCTCATGTCTTCTGGAGCAAACAGATTGCCTGCAACTGTTAAAACATGAGACTCTCCTATATCCCAGGGCCCTTCCACAGGCAATAAAAAATCATAAGACATGAAAAGCAACATGAGGTTTACAGACAAGAGAAGGCAATCAACATGATGGCTTGCTGGGTCCAGAAACGGAGCCAGCAAATAGGAGTTTAGTTTTAACAACCATTGTAAATATACTCAAGAATTTATATGAAAAAAAGGAGAAGCAGAATGGACAGATTGGGGAGAGAATAGAGGAAAAAAAGCTTAGGAAATGGGACAAAACAAATTCTAAACACAGAATTACAACATCTGAAGTAAAAACATCCCTTGGCAGGCTTAACAATAGAACGGAAAATGCTGAAGAGAGATGGATAAATTTGAAGAGACCTTGACAGGAACTGTCTAAACTGAAGCTCATGAGAAATCCAGGTTGACGAAAGCTGACGCAAGTGCCACGTGAAGAGCTCTCACACCCATGGTCAAGATCTCAGGAGAGGAGGATGGGGCCAGAGCAGACAGACTGTTGGAGAAAAAACAGGTAAAAATGTCTCAAACTTGGTGAAAAATAAACCTTTATGTATAAGACACCCAACAGGAGTGGAATAGATGCAAAGAAATCCATAGCTATGCACAATTGTGATATATAAACAAAAACAAACCCTAAAAATAGCCAGAGAGGAGTAAAAAAACCACTTATCCCTAAGGCACCATTGGTAACACTGACAATGTAAGAATTCCACCAGCATGGTGAAAGAAAGGGGGGAAAGCAGCTCCTGGGATCCATTACCTGCAGAATATCTTTCAAAGTGAAGGGAGAGAGAGTCTGCTTAAAAGAGTCTATCAGAGAAATTATTCCTCAAGAAGAAAGGGGCATGGGGCATATATCATTTCAAGTAACACAAGCTGAGGGAATCTGCTGCCAGCTGAACTGTACTATAAGAAAGGGAGAAGGCATTCTTCGGGCAGGAGAGGAATCATTACAGCCAGCTCCTCAGGATGGGTCCACGACTGGTGAATTTACGCATTCACGGCCGCTGTCGTTCAGTTGCTAGTTACATCTGACCCTTTGCCATCCCGTGGGCTGCAGCATGCCAGGCTGCTCTGTCCTCCTCTATCTCCCGAGTTCCCGCAGAGTCACGTCCATTGAGTCGGTGATGCTATCTAACCATCTCATTTTCTTTTCGTCCTCAGTCTTTCCCAGCATCAGGATCTTTTTCAGTGAATCAGCTCTTCGCATCAGGTGGCCAAAGTATTGGAGCTTCAGCTTCAGCATCAGTCCTTCCAGTGAATATGCAAAGTTGATCTCCTTTAGGATGACTGGTTCGATTTCCTTGCAGTCCAAGGGACTCTCAAGAGTCTTCTCCAACACCACAATTTGAAAGCATCATTTCCTTGGTGAACAACCTTATTTATGCTCCAGCTCTCACATCTGCACATGACTACTGGAAAAACAGTAGCTTTGACTAAACAGATCTTTCCTGGCCTAGTGGTATCTCTGCTTTTTAATATGGTATCTGTTCACCATAGTTTTCCTTCCAAGGAGCAAGTGTCCTTTAATTTCGTGGCTGCATTCACCATCTGCAATGATTTTGGAGCCCAAGAAAATAAAATCTGTCACTACTTCCAGTTTTTCCCATTGTATTTGCCGTGAAGTGATGGGACTAGATGCCATGATATTAGTTTTTTGAAAGTTGAGTTTCAAACTAGCATTTTTTACTCTCCTTTCACCCCCATTAAGAGGCTATTTAGTTCAGCTTTGCTTTCTGCCATTAGAATGGCATCATTTATATATCTGAGGTTGTTGATATTTCTCCCTGAAATCTTGATTCCAGTTTGTGATTCATCTAGATCAGCGTTTTGCATGATAGACTTTGCCTATAAGTTAAATAAGCATATTTTGTTGTTCAGTTGCTCAGTCATGTCCGACTCTTTGTGACCGCAAGGACTGCAGCACTTCAGGCTTCCCTGTCTATCCCCATCTCCCAGAGCTTGGTCAAAACCATCCGCAAGAAAAAGAAATGCAAAAGGCAAAATGGTTGTCTGAGGAGGGCTTACAAACAGCTGAGAAAGAAGAGAAGCAAAAGACAAAGGAGAAAAGGAAAGATACACCCATCTGAATGCAGAGCTCCAAAGAGTAGCAAAAGAGAGATAAGAAAGCCTTCCTAAGTGAACAATGCAAAGAAATAGCAGAAAAGAATAAAATGAGAAAGACTAGAGATCTCTTCCAGAAAATTACAGATACCAAGGGAATATATCACACACAAATGGGCACAAGAAAAGGACAGAAATGGTCTGGACATAACAGAAGCAGAAGACATTAAGAAGAGGTGCAAGGATCACAGAGGAACTGTACTAAAAAGCATATGCACACGTGGAAAAACACCAATTCTGCTTTTCCTTAATTTTTAAAAAGGAAGTTGGCTTAAGGAAGACTATGATATTGTATGGTGAGATTTATTTCATATGTGCTATTAAAATATACGGAAACTTGGGTAAACATGTTTCGCCTCATAGTCATGAGACCTTCCTGTAAAATAACTCTACTTGATCGCAATGCTCTTTAATGCTCTGTGTGTTTGAGCACGGTCCCTTCAGTCGTGTCTGACTCTTGGGGCCCCAGGGACGGTAGCCCGCCAGGCTCCTCTGTCCATGGGATTCTCCAGGTGAAAACACTGGGGTGGGCTTCCGTGTCCTTCTCCAGGGGATCTTCCCGACCCAGGGATTGAACCTGAGCCTCCCGCGTCTCCTGCATTGCAGGGGGACTCTTTATTGCCCAGCTACCAGGGAGTCTCCTTTTATACTTTGAATATCCTTTAATAATTTTTCTGTGTTTTGTTCTGAGAAAGTACTGGTAATGTTGCAGAGGATGTGGGGGCATGAGTTTGTATCAGGGAGTCTGGGATAATTAATTAAAATGCAGAAACCTCCATGCATCTGGCCTGAGCGGGTGGAGCTCACAGGTAGTAAATACTCCCCAGGGATGGAGGCTCGCTTGCCAGGTGCCAGTGAGGAGCAGGGACACCAGCCCCGCCCGTCACACTCGGGTTGTCAGGACCTAGGATGGACTGAGAGCAAGTACGGGCTGAGACTCCTCTTGACCTGGGCAGGGTTTCCATGTTGCTCCTTCTGTGCACTGGGAGCCAAGACTGCATTCCCACCTTCCTGCTGGGCAAACACTTCCTGCTTTACTTTCTCTTTGTCCCAAAGAGTTGACATAACCAAGCATGGAGGCTGACTTCCATCTAAGCATGGCTTGTTCTTGTCTTGGTTTCCTGTGACATCCTCGCTGCAGACCTTGCTGAGTTACTGGGTGCTCCAGACACTCCTCTTCGGGGAGGGATTAGGGCAGAGCACTGTGGCTGAGGGCCTGCTCCCCCCAGATTCGTGTGCTGAGGTTCTAACCCCAACAGGAAGACAGCTGCAGGAGGTGACTATGGTTGGGTAGGCTGTGAGGGTGGGGCCCCGATGGGGTCTGTGCCTTAACAGAAGAGACCAGGGGGGCACCGCCTGCAGGGTCACCAGGGGACGCCGTGGATGCTGGGGTGGACCTAGGCCGTCCAGTCTCCAGGAGCATAAGTACCAGTCTGTTTAAGGCCCCAGACCGTGGCATTTCATGATGGCGGCCCAAACAGGCTACAGAGAGCTAGACCGTGCTCCTAAGTTTGACTCACTAAATGACTCATTCATCATTTCCAATACAAAGAGATTCATACTCAATTTAGGATTTGAAAAGAAAACATCAACATCAACATCATGCTATCACATTGATAAAATTTTCAACAGTATACTAGGGTTCAAGTATGAATATTAACGGCTCAGACAGTAAAGCGTCTGCCTGCAATGTGGGAGACCTGGGTTCAATCCCTGCGTCAGGAAGATCCCCTGGAGAAGGAAATGGCAACCCACTCCAGTACTCTTGCCTGGGAAATCCCATGGATAGAGGAGCCTGGTGGGCTACAGTCCATGGGGTCGCAAAGGGTCAGATACAACTGAGCGACTTCACTTATGAATATTAATGTACCTGTGTGTATATTATCATCCAAAAAGATGATGCTGTGAAAGTGCTGCACTCAATGTGCCAGCAAATCTGGAAAACTCAGCAGTGGCCACAGGACTGGAAAAGGTCAGTTTTCATTCCAATCCCAAAGAAAGGCAATGCCAAAGAATGCTCAAACTGCCGCACAATTACACTCATATCACATGCTAGTAAAGTAATGCTCAAAATTCTCCAAGCCAGGCTTCAACAGTACATGAACTGTGAGCTTCCAGATGTTCAAGCTGGATTTAGAAAAGGCAGAGGAACCAGAGATGAAATTTCAAACATCCGTTGGATCATAGAAAAAGCAAGAGAATTCCAGAAAAACATCTATTTCTGCTTTATGACTATGCCAAAGCCTTTGACTATGTGGATCACAACAAACTGTGGAAAATTCTTCAAGAGATGGGAATACCAGATCACTTGACCTGCCTCCTATGAAATCTGTATGCAGTTCAAGAAGCAACAGTTAGAAATGGACATGAAACAACAGACTGGTTCCAAATAGGAAAAGGAGTACGTCAAGGCTGTATGCTGTCACCCTGCTTATTTAACTTATATGCAGAGTACATCATAAGAAACGCTGGGCTGGATGAAGCACAGCTGGAATCAAGATTGCCAGGAAAAATATCAATCACCTCAGATATGCAGATGACACCACTCTTATGGCAGAAAGCGAAGAGGAACTAAAGAGCCTCTTGATCAAAGTGAAAGAGGAGAGTGAAAAATCTGACTTAAAACTCATCATTCAAAAATCAAAGATCATGGCATCTGGTCCCATCACTCTATGGCAACTGGATGGAGAAACAATGGAAACAGTGGTAGACTTTATTTTGGGGGGCTCCAAAATCAAAGCATATGGTGACTGCAGCCATGAAATTAAAAGATGCTTGCTCCCTGGTAGAAAAGCTATGACCAACCTAGATAGCATATTGAAAAGCAGAGATATTACTTTTCCAACAAATGTCCATCTAGTCAAGGCCATGGTTTTTCCAGTAGTCATATATGGATGTAAGAGTTAGATGATAAAGAAAGCTGAGCACCGAAGAACTGATGGTTTTGAACTGTTGTGTTGGAGAAGACTCTTGAGAGTCCCTTGGACTGCAAGGAGATCCAACCAGTCCATCCTAAAGGAAATCAGTCCTGAATATTCATTGGAAGGACTGATGCTGAAGCTGAAACTCCAATACTTTGGCCACTTGATGCAAAGAACTGACTCATTGGAAAAGACCCTGATGCTGGGAAAGATTGAAGGCAGGAGGAGAAGGGGATGACAGAAGATGAGTTGGTTGGATGACATCAGCGACTCAATGGACATGAGTTTGAACAAGCTCTGAGAGCTGGTGATGGACAGGGAAGCCTTGTGTCTGCCGTCCATGGGGTCGCAAAGAGTCGGACACAACTGAGAGACTAAACTGAACTGATTATATGTGTGTATGTACATACACAATTACATCATGATGCATAGAGTTAATGTATGTTTTATGTAGAATATATCATCAATGTTTACCACTGAATTTGTTCAAAACATAATTTATTTGTGAATATATGGTGATCTGATTATTTTCTTTTTTAATGTATACATTTTCGGCTGCACCTTGTCTCTGTTGCTGAAAGCGGGCTGCCCTCTGCCGCGGTGCACGGCTTCTCATTGCGCTGGCTTCTCCCGTGGAGCGTGGGTCCTAGAGCGTGAGCTTGGTGGTCGTGGCTCCCAGGCCTAGTTGCTCCGCAGGCAGCAGGTAGGATCTTCCCAGACCAGGGATCAAGCCCGCAGCCCCGCACCGGCAGTCTCTTAACCTAGATAGACTGTGTGACATGCACAGACTGCCAGGGAAGCCTGTGTTCTTCCTTATTCTTGGACATCTTGCTTTACCTGTTCTGACTCTATTATTTAGTGTGGTCATGAACACCATGATGTTTAAAATATTGAATCTCTGTGACATTTATTTTGCCCACAATTTTAATATTTTTGTTTCATACTATTGCACGTGCACAGTCCACGCATGTACAGTTTTTAAGATGAAACGAGTCTTCGTGTGCACACCACCCAGCTTCAACGACAGAACGTTGTCCATACCCTTGAGGCTCATGGCTCATCTCTCCAAAAGCATCTGTTTTCCTCCAGTCTCTCCTCCACCCAAGCAAAAGCTAATCTAAATTTTGTATTAACCATTCCCTCTTTTAAAATGATGTTGCCGCATAAATATGCTTCCTATATAATTTATTGTTCAGCCTTCTTGCATTTCAGACAACCAATAAATGGATTGATACTGTGTATATTCTTCTAGAATTCATTTTCCACTCATCTGGTTGTTGACAGTCATCTAAGGTGGGAAGTGTACCCATAAACTAGCAACTTTCACTGATGTTTAATACTCTGTTTTGTGTCACTCCTTCTTCATGCATTGCCTGTTGACAGACACTGGGCATTTTTGCACCTTTCTGCCTTGTTGAAAAGACGGCTCCGCACATTCTTGTAGTGGCCTTGAGGGCAAGGACGAGAATTCCTCTCAAGTCTGAGGATTATTTTCCAAACTGGATGCTGATCCATTAGTGTGTCGTGAGATCAGTGTAATTGATGGTGAAATATCCTTTTTATAAAAAAATAAATTTATTAGAAAAGAAGGAATGAAAAGACAAAGAAGGGGATGAGGGGAGGAAAAACAAAAGAGAAAGTGTCAGGTTTTAGCACACAAACTAAGAGAAAAAGTTGTTTTGTGAACTTCCATATTGGATATCTATGTTCAGACTTGTGATATTAAATGCTTTTCCAACTGGGTCATACATTAACAAGTGGTTGAAAGGCCCAGTCTGGGAGCCTGCTCTTTGGGTGGGACTCGAGCATCCCGAGAGGTGTTGGATTTAGTTGCACAAGATGTGTCTGTGTGCAGCCGTGCCAGCTTCACCGGGAGGTGGGCGAGGTGGCCTCGGATCCTCAAGCACCTCTTCAAAGTCAGGACGGTCAAGCAGGCGATGACAATGCCCGGCCTTCACTGGCTTCCAGCCATTTGCAGGTCTGAGTTCGCCTCACCTGTTCTCACTGTCTTCATCTGCAGGAAGTGCCATGTCGGGATCCCTGCAGTCTCCTGTAAAGTGTGTTGGCCGTGCTGTGCTCAGCTGCTCAGTCGTGTCTGACTCTGCGACACCACGGACTGTATGGAGCCTGCCTGGCTCCTCTGTCCTTGGGGATTCTCCTGGCAAGAGTACTGGAGTGAGTAGCCTTTCCCTTCTCCAGGGGATCTTCCTGACCCAGGGATCAAACCCAGGTCTCCTGTGCTGCAGGCAGATTCTTTACCATCTGAGCCACCAGGGAAGACTGTGTTAGATAAAAAGTGCTTAAAGGAGAACCTCTCGGTTATTCTCATAGGAGAGAGTGGACTGAGAGCCGCTGACAGCGGCCCTATCATTTCTAGCTGGCCTGCAGCTCTGGGGACCACACCACGTGCCGAGCAGGGGCTCAGGTCCGCAGCCTCTCAGCTGGTAAAGGCTCACTCTGCAGATATGAGGCCCAGCCCTGGCGAAGAGTATGGCCTGGGGAGCATATTCGTGTCCTGATCAGACCATGTGACTCAAGTGGTGGAGTTGAGGCTGGAGGCGGCCTGCCTCGCTCTGCGTCAGCTCCTGGAGTTTCTTGTTCCCATTTGAATACTTAGGGGGACTCACAACATATAGATTCTCTACCAAATGTGAGGTCGCTTCGGATTGCCCCATGAACATTTGGTCTGGATGTACAAGAGTGGCCGGATTCAGGAACTCACTAATGTCCCCAACCAGCACCAGCATTTGGTGAGATCGAGTCACATGGGTTCTCAGCATTGGTCCTGGGTGAGCAGGGGTCCCCTCTGTCACCACCCTCCCTCCCACGGCTTGGGTTCTGCAAAGACAAGTCTGGCCTGGCTTATCCACGAAGAGCGTGGCCCCTGGAGCACATGCATTTGAAGGGATCCACTCAGATAGACTCCGAAAGTCCAGTCATCCAATTCTTTTTAAAATCCGAGGGCCTCAGCTGCCTGGTTGAAAATCACTTTATTTGTGTCAGATTTGTGTTTATTATGCATTCTCCTGTGTCCTCGTAAAGGCACCACCAGCTTGAACTGAGAGGGCGTCCCACAAAAGAGGGTGGAAGGCTTGCTGAGAGCTGAGCCTCCGGGGACAGGCGCGGGCAGGCCCCCGCCCGGCGCTCACTTCCATCCAGATGGCAGATTCTCCTCGGTGTAATCCAGGATGACACATCCAGTTCCCTCTCCCAACTCCTGAGCTTTTCCAGGGGAAAAATGTCGCTTTGCCCCACTTTCAGCAAATTAGTCTTTCTGTGCTTTTCCCTTGCTGGTGCATTTCAAAACATATGGACACTTTGGGCCAAAAAAAAAAAAAAAAAGGCCATTTCTGATTCATTTGGCTAAAGCATGAATTTTTCCGAATACAGTAAAAACCTCTTATGAAATGCTTTCTTCTACCTTCAAGTCCATCAGACCATGAAGCAAAGCTTCTCCCTGGATGAGCAGTACCGCACGAGACCTCTTCCGGAGCCCACATCTCATCCATCGTTTGGACAGGAGCCCTCCTCCTGCCCACTGTCTGGAGGGAATCAGACCATTCCTGAGAGGGCCGGCTGTCTCCTCCATGCGGGGTGCGGTGGGGAGCTTCCCAAGAAAGCACCTCGGAGACAGTGCTCAGGAACTGGGTCATGGGGGGCCTGGTGCCCTAACAGCCGCCTCAGAAATGTGGAGGGAGGGTGGGAACGTGTAGGAAGGAGGGGCAGAGTGGACCCCAGGCAGAGCAGTCCTGAGTCAGACTGGACGGTCTTCACGGAAGAGACGGGGAGGGACCTCCTGGGAGACGGGTCATGGGGCAAGGTGGCAGCTGGAGGCTGTCCCCAAGCATGGCCTCACGTGCTCTGCGTGCCAAAGCCAGACGCCCTCGTGAAACCCACGAGAGCACATCTCTAAGAGACGGCTGGAGGCAAAATCCTAGGGTGACTCAAAGGTGAAGCAAGGCAGGCAGGGCAGCCTTAAAGGAACTTGCAGAGAATGGAGCCGTGGCATGGGTCAGACTCGGGGTGAAAAGGGCCATTGAAAGTAGAATGGACAAATAAGAAACGGTTCATGTACGCAATGGAATATTGTATTCTGTGCTTAGTCGCTTAGTCGTGCCCAACTCCTTGCGACTCCATGGATTGTAGCCCGCCAGGCTCCTCTGTCCATGGGGATTCCAGGCAAGAGACTGCAGTGGACTGCCACGCCCTCCCCCAGGGGATCTTCCCAACTCAGCAGTTGAACCCAGGTCTCCCCACTGCAGGCAGATTCTTTACTCTCTGAGCCGCTCAGCCGCAGAAAGAATGAAGTAAGTCCATTTGCAGCAACATGGATTGACCTAGAGATTATCATACTAGGTGAAGTGAGTCAGAGAGAGATTTCACATGATATCACTTATATGCGGAATCTAAAAAGGAAAATGATGCAAATGACCGATTCACAAAACAGAGACAGGCTCACAGACACAGAAAGCGAGCTTAACAGATACGAAGCGGGAGGGGGAGGGATAGGTTAGAAGGCCGGCGGCATTCTGCATGAAATAGATGAACAGCAAGGACCCAGTGTATGCGGCGCGGGAGCTGCGCTCGGCACTCTGCGGAAACCTGCACGGGAAAGAGCCTGAGAGGAGCGGGCAGTGCCGCCTGCCCGGTCGTGTCGGGCTCATTGCGGCCTCGTGGACTGCAGCCCTCCAGGCTCTTCAGCCCATGGCATTTCCCAGACAAGGGTACCAGAATGGGTTGCTGTTTCCTTCTCTGGGGAATCTTCCCAATCCGGGGGTTGAACCAGCTCTCCTGCACTGCAGGCAGACTCTCTACCGTCTGAGCTACCAGGGGAGTCCTAGTTACATGAATGTAACTAGATCTCTCTGCTGGACACCCGAAATTAATACAGCGTTATAAATCAGCTATACTCCAATACTAAATAAAAAAGCGAAAAAATGCAGGCCTGTCAACAGTGCAGACCGTCTTCAGACCTACCTCTTTACCTCCTCTTGGGCCCTTTAAGCCTCTAAAGTGCTAGTCACTCAGTTGTGTCCAACTCATTGCAACCCAATGGACTGTAGCCCACCAGGCTCCTTTGTCCATGGAATTTTCCAGACAAGAATACTGGAGTGGGTAGTCATTTCATTCTCTAGGGGATCTTCCTGACCCAGGGGTCGAACCCAGGTATCTTGCATTGCAGGCAGATTCTTTGCTGTCTGAGCCACCAGGGAAGCAAGCCCCTTTAAGCCTCTATATGTGGATAATTCTAATCCAGGTTTCCAATCTCCCAATCCCTGATTACAGAGATGGTTACTCTGTGTTCTTATTGATGGAATTAAAAATAAAGAGGGGGGTTTCCAGCTGGTCTGGGATGAAGTGGGCCAGGCTGTGTGAGGTGGGCACCCCTGCTACAGGGCTGGCTTGAAGCCATGTGCTGGAAGGTTGAGGGAGGGGGTCCTAGGACACTGTGGCCCCGCTGTCCCCAAGGCCACCAGCTGCAGCGCCTTCAGCGTCCTGGCTCCAGAGCCCGGCTGACCGGGAGAAGTCCGTCAGAATTCCTGGGCTGCCCACCCGATGCTCGCACAATAGCAGTCAACGACACCTCAGTAAAAATGAGGGCAGCTGTGACCTGGATCTTGGCTTCTCAACGTCCTTCGGGGAGAAGAGTCTGGGCTTCTCGGGGCGAAGGTGGATTCAAGGTGAGGAAGGGAAAGGCTGGCATGAGTCTGGAGTCTGTCTTCTGGGGCCAGAAAGGAAGGGTGAGGGCCAGAGGGCCAGAGGAGCCCACGCCGGGGGTGTCCAGGTAGGCCGAGACTCCACCGAGTAAAAGGAGCGTCACGAAGGGTGTGTGTGAAGCTCGCGAAAGATGGGAGGAAACCAGCGACTCACTCACTGGGGGCAATTAGCAAACATTTATTGTGCTGGCGGCAGAAAGGCAGCTTGCAGCCCCAGGGGCACTCAAACCAAAGCGAGGAGTGAGGGTCAGCCTGTGTTTTATAAGCTGGTTTACAGGGTGTGAAGGCAGAGACTGCTCCTTATAGCGACTGGTTGCAGGTCAGACTTCTCTTAAAGGGACTTGGTTAGGGGTGACCACGTATAAACTCAGGGTAACTGTTAAAGCTTTGCTGAGGATTTTCAGCAAGTGACCCAGGTCAAGATAACCTCACTCGTCTTGTTACTGGTGTGAGTAACTGGTTTTGTCTGCTTGGGGAATTTTCAGGTTTGGTCTCCCTTTGTGCTCGATTTTACTGCCTGAAACTATCATGTTTAAGGCCCTGAAAGTCAGGCTACAAAGGAGCAGCGTCTCACTGAGACACAGAACCCGGGATGTAACCCGGTTGGTTCTCGAAGCTCCTGCCTGGAGGAGGGATCTGGACGGTGACCCCGGCCGAGCCTGCAACCTGGGTGGAGCCAGGGTCTGTAGAGAAGAGGGGGCTGGAGGCAGAAAGCAGAGGGCAAGGAGGAGGTGGCTGCAGAGACTGGGCTCAGAGGTTCATCTTGAACTCTGTCATGAGTGTGAGCCAGGAGGAAGCTGTCGGGAAGATCTGCAGGAACAGTCTTCCAGTGCTGAGATAGGTCTGTCTCCAGCCATCAGAGGGCCAGGACTTGTGAATTCCGGGGCTTGGGTGGAGCCCTGGTGGGGATGGGTGGTGGGAGGGAGGGGGTCACCTCACCAGGAGGGCAAAGCTGCTAGGATCAAAGCACCCCTGGATGCCCTCCTCTAGCAAAGGTGAAAAGCAAGACCTCAAAGGACAAAACTGTTTCCAGAGGGGAGCTCAGTAGCAATGTTTTATTACACAAATATTTAAAGCAAAAAGATTAAATTTTAAAAAACTATTTGCAAGTAAAATGCATGATGAGAGATAAAGGAAAGGTAAAGCTGAAAGTCCTTACTCTGTATGTGAAACGATATATCAGCTAAGGATGGGCTGTGATAAGTTAAAGTTGGGTGACATAAAGCCCAACAGCCATAGAATGACCCAACAGAGAGCCAACAATGAAAAATGAAGCAAAGAGCAACTGAGACCCAGAAAAACAGCGAGGTGGCAGGCGTAAGCTCAGTTCCGTCAGTTACAGGGCTCAAACACACCATTTAAAATGTTAGACATTGGTCATGTTAGACAAATTTAAAAACCTGGATCGACTACCTGCTGCCTACAAGAAACCCACTTTAAACATAATGACACAAAGGATTAAAAATACATGTGCTGAGCTGACACCAGTCACAGAAGGCCGGAGCAGCTGTGTGAATATCATAAAGCGATCTCAGGGCACAGTGCAGCTGGGGAGAAGGCAGGGCTCCTAACGATACAAGTGTCTGTTTGGCAACATGACATGAAAGTCCCAGATGTTCAGGTGTCTGAGCACAGAGCTTCGGAATATAGCAAGAACATCTGATGGAGAGGAAAAGGGCCCGTAGCTTCAGCCAGCACCCACTTCAGCACTGTCTGTAGTTGACTGAGGTGACAGAGCAGCAGAAAATTAACAGCAGAAAGACACCTAGAAAATACCCGAATACTGGGAAATGAGTAAGCATATTTCTGAACAACCTCTACGTTAAAAAATAAGTCAATAAGAAAACAGGAAATGTTTTCAACTGACTGAGAGCACATCATATCCAAACCTGCCAGACAACAGGGTTGGATGTGAGCACAAGGCGTTCTCACTGGAATAAAAGGAAAATCTAAAATCACGGCCTCAACTTCCAGGTTTAGAATCTAAACACAGAAACGCAACCGAAACAAAGTAAGCTGAAGAAGGCAAGCGTCGAAGACGAGAGTGGAAATCAATGAAATGGAAAACAGAGAAGCAACAGAAAATGAATGAAAAAAAGGTCGCTTCCCTGAGAAATTCAACACAACTGATAAGCCTCCAGCTGCACTGAGTAGGAAAAAGAAAGAGAAAGGCAGTTTACCAATATTGGGAATGACAAATGGCAGGGGCCAAGGCGCCACAGACTCTGTAGACATTACATCTCTAGCAAGAGACCGTTATAACCCACTTTATGCCAATGAGGTCAATAAATCAATGAAATTAAAAAAACCCTCCTGAAAGAGCTATACATCCAAAGCTTCCTCAGTGAGGAATAGATAACCTATCACAGAAATTGAATTTGTATTTGAAACCTTCCCATGAAGAAACTTTCAGGCCCAGGCGGCCTCACTCGTAAATTCCACCAAACGTCTAGGAAACAGCACCAGCTTCTCACAAATCCTTCCCGGAGCAGAAGAGGGGGCGATACTCCCCAGGTGTTTCTTTGAGGCCAGAATGGTTCTGATACCAAAACCATCACCAAAAAAAAAAAAACCTTACAGACTAAAACTCTTTATCTGAATGAATGCATACATTCCCTGAATGTGTGTGTCTGAATACAATTTTAATAATATAAAAAGAACAATGTAATCATGATAAAGTGAGGTTTCAGTTCAGTTCAGTTCAGTCGCTCAGTCATGTCTGACTCTTTGCAACCCCATGAATTGCAGCATGCAAGGCCTCCCTGTCCATCACCAACTCCCAGAGTTCACCAAACTCATGTCCATTGAGTTGGTGATGCCATCCAACCATCTCATCCTCTGTCGTCCCCTTCTCATCCGGCCCTCAAACTTTCCCAGCATCAGAGTCTTTTCAAATAAGTCAGCTCTTCGCATCAGGTGGTCAAAGTATTGGAGTTTCAGCTTCAACATCAGTCCTTCCAATGAACACCCAGGACTGATCTCCTTTAGGATGGACTGGTTGGATCTCCTTGCAGTCCAAGGGACTCTCAAGAGTCTTCTCCAACACCACAGTTCAAAAGCATCAATTCTTCTGCGCTCAGCCTTCTTCACAGTCCAACTCTCACATCCATACATGACCACAGGAAAAACCATAGCCTTGACTAGACAGAACTTTGTTGGCAAAGTAATGTCTCTGATTTTTAATATGCTCTCTAGGTTGGTCATAACTTTCCTTCCAAGGAGTAAGTGTCTTTTCATTTCATGGCTGCAGTAATCATCTGCAGTGATTTTGGAGCTCCCCAAAATAAAGTCTAACACTGTTTCCCCATATATTTGTCATGACGTGATGGGACCAGATGTCATAATCTTAGTTTTCTGAATGTTGAGCTTTAAGCCAACTTTTTCACTCTCCTCTTTCACTTTCATCAAGACGCTTTTTAGTTTCTCTTCACTTTCTGCCATAAGGGTGGTGTCATCTGCATATCTGAGGTTACTGATATTTCTCCCGGCAATCTTGATTCCAGCTTGTACTTCTTCCAGCCCAGCGTTTCTCATGATGTACTCTGCATAGAAGTTACATAAGTAGGGTGACAATATACAGCCTTGACATACTCCTTTTCCTATTTGGAACCAGTCTGTTGTTCCATGTCCAGTTCTAACTGTTGCTTCCTTACCTGCATATAGGTTTCTCAAGAGGCAGGTCAGGTGGTCTGGTATTCCCATCTCTTTCAGAATTTTCCACAGTTTATTGTGATCCACACAGTCAAAGGCTTTGTCATAGTCAATAAAGCATAAATAGATGTTTAGCCCAGGAATGAAGGTTGTTTTAACATGATTGGTATAATTCACCATATTAATAAAATAAAATAAGATAGAATTACACTAGAGCCAGATATCCTAGAGAGTGAAGTCAAGTGGGCCTTAGGAAGCATTACTACAATGAAAGCTAGTGGAGGTGATGGAATTCCAGGTGAGCTGTTTCAAATCCTGAAAGATGATGCTGTTAAAGTGCTGCACTCAGTATGCCAGCAAATTTGGAAAACTCAGCAGTGACCACAAGAATGGAAAAGGTCAAATTTCATTCCAATCCCAGAGAAAGGCAATGCAAGAGGATGTTCAAACTACCGCACAGTTTTCCTCATCTCACTTGCAAACAAGGTTTTTCTCGAAATCCTTCAAGCTAAGCTTCACCAATATGTGAACTGAGAGCTTCCAGATGATCAAGCTGGATTTAGAAAAGGCAGAGGAACCAGAGATCAAATTGCCAACATTAGTTGGATCATGGAGAAAGCAAGAGAATTCCAGAAAAATGTCTACTTCTCCTTCATTGACTACGCTAAAGCCTTTGCCTGTGTGTGTCACAACAAACTGGAAAATTCTTAAAAAGATGGGAATACCAGATCACCTTACCTCCCTTCTAATAAACTTGTACATAAGTCAAGAAGCATCAGTTAGAACTGGATGTGGACTGACTGACCAGTTCAAAGTTGAAAAAGGAGTACGACAAAGCTGCATACTGTCATCCTGCTGATTTAACTTCTATGCAGAAGACATCATGTGAAATGCTGGGCTGGATGAATCACAAGCTGGAATCAAGATTTCCAGGAAGAATAGCAACAATCTCAGATATTTAGGTGATACCACTCTAATAGCAGAAAGCAAAGAGGAACTAAAGAGCCTCTCGATGAGAGTTAAAAGGGATAGTGAAAACGCTGGCTTGAAATTCAACATTAAACAAACTAAGGTCACGGCTTTCAGTCCCACCACTTCATGGCAAATAGAAGGGGGAAAAGTGGAAGCAGGGACAGATTTTTCTTTTTCTGGGCTCCGAATACTCTGTAGATGGTGACTGCAGCATGAAATGAAAAGAGGCTTGCTTCTTGGAAGGAAAGCTATGACAAACTTAGACAACATATTAAAAACCAGAGCCATCACTTTGACGACAAAGGTCATATAGTCAAAGCTATGGTTTTTCCAGGAGTCACATGAGAGTTGAACCATAAAGATAGCGGAACACCGAAAAAATGGATGTTTTCCGATTGTGGTGCTGGACAGGACACCTGAGAGTCCTTGGGCTGCAAGGAGATCGAGCCAGTCAATCCGAAAGGCAATCAATGCAATATTTGTTGGAAGGACTGGTGCTGAAGCTGAAGCTCAATGCTCTGATGCAACGAGCCTAATCACTGGAAAAGACCCTGATGCCGGGAAAGACTGAAGGCATAAAGAGAAGGGGTGACAGAAGATGAGATGGTTAGATCGTATCAGTGACTCAATGAGCATGAATTCGAGCAAACTGTGGTAGACAGTGGGAGACAGAGGAGACTGGCGTGCTACCGTCCATGGGGTCACAAACAGATGATCATAAGCTGAAATTGCACATGCAGTGGAATTTAGAACAGCATCATCAGTACAAGACTCTTCAGGATACATCTGTGAACATATGTACAGGACTCATACACTTAAAACTGTAAAAGTCATGGTTTAAAGGAACAGAAAGCGAATAACTGGAAAGCCCTGCTCTGCTGATGGTGCTGAACACTCAGTAGGGCTAATTCTTCCCACATTAATCTGCGGAATCAATGTCATTTTGATAAAAATCCCAAGAGGCTTCTATTTATTTTTAGAAACTGAAAGACCTATTTTAAACATTGTTTGGGTGTGAAAAGTGTCTAAATTGGCCAAAGACACATTAAGGAAGAACAACAAGACCGGAAGGTTTATGTGACCTAATTTCAAAGTTTACTATAAAGATACAGTAAACAAAACTGCTGTTGACATAGGGTTACACACATAGAATCATAGTCCAGAAACAGACCCACGTATTTATGACCTACTGATTTTCAGGAAAGATAATTCAGTGCAGAAAGAAAATAGCCTTCAACAGATGGCGCTGAAACATTTGGATATCTTATGCAAAAACTAATTTCCATCCATATCTCATACTATGTTTTAAAAAACTCAACATAGAGCACAGACTTAAAGTAAAATATAAAGAATACAAAGTCTAGTAAACAATCACTGAAGGAAATCTTTGTGACTTTGAGTTGAGCAAAGATATTTAAAATTGGACAGCAGAAGCATGACCACAGAAGAAGCGAGATGGCTGAGCTGAGCACCATCAGAATGAAGAGCAAGTCCTTGTGAAAAGCTCCCGCCACGGAGACCGAGAGGGTGCTTTCCGCAGAGGTTTTCACACTGAGAGGGTGAAAACAGGAGCTGTGGGCCGGGAGGAATCACCCACGGGGGGAAGTCGCATCTCTGAGAAGAGGCTCACGCTTTGTCTAGTAAGACAACAAACCACCAGTTAAACAACGGGCAAAAGGCTGGAGCAGGCGTGTCACCAGCGGAGATGCTTGGATGGGAAGGGAGCAAGCAGAGGAAGCCCGGGGTTATTAGCCGCCGTTGTTGCTTTTGCTCAGTTGCCAAGTCACGTCTGACGCTTTGCAGCCCCACGGACTGCAGCATGCCAAGCCTCCGTGTCCCTCACCATCTTCCAGAGTTTGGTCAAGTTCATGTCCATTGAGTCGGTGATGCCATCCAACCATCTCCTCCTCTGTCGGCCTCTCCTCTTCTGCCTGCAGTCTTTCCCAGAGCAGGGTCTTTTCTAATAAGTCGGCTCTTAGCCATTAAGGAAGCGCAAACCCCAGCCCCAAAGAGGGCTGCCCCATCCCGTCAGCAGACATGAAGGCAGCTGACCAGGACTGGCCATCAGTAGGGAAGCCAGGCAGAGCTAAGGACTGAGAACGGGGCATTTCCTGGTAAATACCAACACACCTGGGCCCCCAAGCGTCTCCAGAAAGCCTCAGGCATGTGAAGAGAGGGACCCCTTGTCTCCGTGCCCCTGCTCTCCAGGGAAAGACTTCTTTTTAAGGAAAAAACATCCATTCTTCATTTTCAAATAGCTTCTCGGCTACATGCCCCAAAGCATCACATAGAAACAACTGTGAGAGAGGAAGCTGCCTACACTGAGGGAATTAAAAGCTTTGAAACGGTTGGCACCTGGGAGCTCCTGAGACAACTGCGGGTGCTCCAGTGACGGTCCCAGGGGACACTGCGGTCTTTGCATCAGCAGCTCAAGCTGCAGAGGACAGCGACCGTGGGCCACAGCTCAGCAGAGAGACGGAGACCCTGCGAGCTCACCGCTGCGCCCCGAGGTTGCGGGCAAGTAATTTAAAGCCTCCTTTCTTGAGCTGTCTTTCTCAAAGAACCGCTGGAATCTCCTTCAAGGGGCATTTATGGAGGACCTGCAGCAAGCTAGGCCTGGGACTAGGACTTGGGCATGTTAATTAGCCATATAAAAAGCCAGAATTTCGTAACTGAGGAATCTGAGGGACAGAGAGCTACAGCCGTCTGTCGAGATTCCAGAGAGCACCCAAGGCAGAGCCCGCACTTTCTGCCACCTGTCAGGACTCTCTCCATGTGCCTGGGTTGCTATATTTAGACCGGGTGGAAAGAAGTCTGGGGAATGAGTTAGCCCATTTGGAGGTGAACTCCATGCGTTCCCCTCTGTCTCCCGACCGAGGTGGATGGGATGAGACAGCGGGCTGCAGGCCAGGGAGGCACCAGAGAACCCTTGGCCTCAGCTTAACCCCTTCCCACTCTTGCCTTTTTCGCCCAGTCTCTTTCTGGAAAGCTGGTTTTCCTCCCCATAAAACTGGAATTTATCACCATGCACGTATTGAAATATTTAAGCTTGTCTCCAAACCAAAACCGGGTTCCCACGTATGCACTTAACGGGTACGACCACGCGTCCTCTTCAGAGCTCTCTGCGGCCAGAGTTCACGCCCTGTTGTGCATGGTCAGAAATCGATTTTCCAGTAAATGCCTCAGATCTTTTTCCCATCATGAACTGTAGTATAAATTACTATCTCTTCATCCTAATTTTATTTCCCCTTGGGCAAGGAACTTTCACTAACAGTTGGCTCTTCAAAGAAATTTGTTTATGGACACATTCTTTTCAAATGTTGTGTATTACTCTTTCTGATAATGGTAACTTGAAACGTTTCATTAAAAGCATTTCAAAAGTTTCATGAACACAGGGGAGCAGGGAAAAGGCTGGGCTTCGATAGATTAAAAAGATCGGTTTGATTAAGAGACATGGAGTTGACACAGGAGACGACTTGGGTGAACCCTGAGAATGTGATAAGTGAGAGAAGGCAAACATAGAAGTTCATAAATTGTAAAATTACATGTGTACCTAATGTCCAGAGTAGACTAATCTATAGACATGAAGTAGACTGGAGGCTGCCTGGGCTGGAGGAGGGATGTGCAGGGACAGAGTGGCTGTTGGGGCACCAGCTTTTCCTGGACTAGAAATGGCGATGACTGCAGGAAGCTGAGTGCAGACCAAGGCCGCGGTTTGTGTGGCCTGAACTTTGGGCGTCAGTATTAGCGCCGTGAAAACACGCAGGCACAGAGAAGGGCCGTCACGCGGCTTCAGGAGCGCTGCAGCGACGGGAGTGCAGTGTAGACTGGACTCTACAGTATGAACTCCAGTATAAATTACTGTCTCTTCACGAACGAAGTCTAACAAGTGTGCTCTGCCTGCAAGCACGGCCTTCTCGGTGGCACCCGTGGTAGAGAGCCTGCCGCTCAGGGCAGGAGACTCAACCCCTGGGCCAGGAGGGCACGGCCACCCGCTCCAGTGTTCCCACCTGGAAAAGCCGCGGGCAGAGGAGCCTGGTGGGCTGCGGTCCCTGGGGTCGCGGAGCAGACGTGACTGAGCACAGAAGCTCACGCACACATCCATCAATGCATTTCCATGAAGATTTTGGCTTTATATGTATGAGCTCATTTTATGATTTTTCACCCTATT
This sequence comes from Aepyceros melampus, assembly GCA_006408695.1. NCBI lineage: Eukaryota > Metazoa > Chordata > Mammalia > Artiodactyla > Bovidae > Aepyceros > Aepyceros melampus. Next base: position 104,909 of record SJXQ01012969.1, on the reverse strand, counting down.
TCTATCAAATCGTCAAAAGCTATGAATTCTAGTCCTTAAGTGTATTGTGTGGCCTTGAGCAAATTATGAAACCTTTCAAAGCTTCGGGTTATTTACCCCATCCCTCATCACACACATGTGTCCATGTAATGCGCTCAGTACCAATGCATGTCTTTCTGGGAAAGACTTTTCAGGAGGATAGAAAAGGGAGAGGCACTGTTTTGCATACCCCACTGAAGTGAATGTATAAGGCTGGACACACGTGTGTGCCAGGAGGCGGGTGCAGTGACTGCGTGATGCACGCGTGCACGCGTGCCATGAGAGCGAGTCGATACGAGGGAACGGTGAGCATGTAGGCTGCGGCTGCAAGACCTTCAGGCCCTGGTGCTTCCCCAGGGCTTCCCGGAGTGCTCAGACCCCACACTACTTCTCCTCCAGAGAGCCAGGATCTTGCAAACGCCGAAACACTAGTGGAAGAGAGAGAAATAAAGCGAGAGCCAATTCGTGGCCTGACAACCACCCAAATTAATGTTTTTGTGAGAATTAAGGGTCAATTATCAACTCCACACAAGCTCACAGGTGTGTTGAAGAAGCAAAGCTGGTTTGTTAGATTTCCTGAAATAAGGAGAAATACCATTTGGCCGAGTCCTAGCTCCCTGTGTTGGAAATGGGAGCAGAATGCAGGTGTGAGTGAGGGGACTGTGTGCTTAGCGGCTAGGTCACTTAGGGTTGGTGACATGGGGAAGCAAGTTTGAGGTGAGTCTTCACACCTCCTGCTTCACAAATGAACTTTTTACTTAGATTAGCAATATGCTGTCCTCACTGACTTTTGTTCAGATTATCAAACTGTTTCTCTTGATAAACTGTTTTTCAGAAATGCCTTGAAACAGTCTTTAAATTTGCATTGAAAATGTCGCTTCATGATTGAGCACAGTTACCTGGGAAACCAACCAGTTTCTTTCAAGACATTAACACCAAAAGAGTCTGGGTGGCGTCCAAAGGAAGCGAGAAGAAACCTAAGACCTGTTTTGATTATGTGAGTCAGTTAAATTTTGAGAATATTAAATGAGAAATTAGAGTCATGATGAGGCTAACCGGGGGTAGAAATGTCATACTACAGACAGGAAGGAGTATTGTAGGCATGGTGTTGAGAAACTCGTGTCTGTCGAGCTACACAGGCAGAAAGTAATGGAAGCACGCAGAAGATCGCAGAATAGAAGCAAACAGAGCTGAAGCATGGCGGTCTCTGTCCAGCCGTCTGAAAAATACTTAGTGACTCTGGGTTGAAACAACTCACTTTTTTCAATTCTGTTCTTCAGCTGAAGGTCTTGAGTAAGCATCCTCCCCTCAGAGCCATCTGTTCTGCTACATCACTGACAGCCTTTGCTGCGAAGTGTCCTGGTGGGACGGTGGTCCCGGTGACCCGGGGTGAGATGTCCTGGTGGGACGGTGGTCCCGGTGACCTGGGGTGAGATGTCCTGGTGGGACGGTGGTCCAGGTGCCCCGGGGTGAGATGTCCTGGTGGGACGGTGGTCCAGGTGCCCCGGGGTGAGATGTCCTGGTGGGACGGTGGTCCAGGTGCCCCAGGCTGAGACCTCACAGCTTTGCCCTGGGACACCTACGTCCATGAGCTTCATGGTCATCATAAGTGACCTACAGGCGCCCTCTCAACCTGAGTTCAAGGCTTGGTCTTCTCTCTACTGTCAGAAAAGACAAGGTCTCCAGGTTCCAGGTCCCATAGGAGCATCTTTGGAGCATCTGGAGAAAAGGCAGCTTCTACCCAGAGGCCACAGGACCGAGTGTATTGCAGGAACTCACGGACCTAATCTGCCTGAGTATAGGAGAGCTGGAAATGGGGGGGCAAGCATCTGACATCCTGGTGAGACACACGCCTGTGTCATGGAGTGAAGGTTCATGGCTGCTGGGGGTGTGGATCGTGGCCACAGCGTGAACCGTCTTCACGGAGGAACCTCGGAGTGCCAGACCTCCTGGTGGTGTGAGCTCTGTGCCACCTCTGGGGACCTCTGTGCAGGGAGGATGGTGAGGTGTTTGCGTGAGCAGGAGGTTGTCCTCCAGGCTCTCTGAGGCCGTCCATGCAGCAGTGGGAACAGCTACATGTTTTCTTCACTGAGAAAGGACGTAAGTACATTTATTTATATATTTTCTTGCTCTCCTGTCCAGATCAAGATCTCTACCTGTAAAAGTCCCAGTCGGTTCTGAGAAAAGCCCAACAATGACCAGGACGCAGTCAAAACTCATCACACAGGGTCATTACCTGGGATCGAGGAAGGAGCCCTTGAGGCCCAGCTCCTGAGTGGTTTTCAGCTTTACTGGTGATAAACTCTTGACCAATAGGGATGTTTCAGCCTTGCGTTCAGCAAATTTCCCACTCTTATGACTGAGTCCAGTGGCCAATCTATCTTTGCTATAAAAGGTTATTTCTGTACTCTTGCCTGGCAAATCTCATGGACGCAGGAGCCTGGTAGGCTGCAGTCCATGGGGTCGCTAGGAGTTGGACACGACTGAGTGACTTCACTTTTCACTTTCATGCACTGGAGAAGGAAATGGCAACCCACTCCAGTGTTCTTGCCTGGAGAATCCCAGGGACGGGGGAGCCTGGTGGGCTGCCATCTATGGGGTTGCACAGAGTCGCACATGACTGAAGTGACTTAGAAGCAGCAGCAGCAGCATGGGGCGGGAGTGGAGGGGTGCGGAAAGAGGTGCCAAGGTTTCATTTGAGGAACTCTGGCACCACCAAGTGGCTGACCTGATGACCCCTCTAGTTGTTCTGCAAACTCTCAGCAGACTCTTCCCCAAATCTCTTTTAATCTGGAGCCAAATTTGTGAGACGTGTGAGCGTGTGTGACACAGCCAGCTCCATCTGTCATGGTCTGAATTCTGCCTTGAGATCCTTTTACGTCCTGGTTGGTTGTTTTCACTGTGTTGCATGCAGTACATTTTATTTTGGTTTTTTAATGCCTTTTGACATTTCTCTGGACTCTGACAAATGCAGCCGGAATTCCATCTGGTACCATACGGAATTCCATCGCTCTGATCGTTGACTATGGCCTGTCTGTACCAAACCCCTTCCCGAACCCCGAGAAACCACTGCTCTCACTCCCAACCCTGCGTTTTCACCTTTTCCAGGATGTCACGCAGACGGAAAATTACAGCACGGAGCTCTGGGGCTTTGGCATCTTCGCCTCCGGGACGGGGTGGGATGCGTCCGTGACCTTCGGGAACCAGGGCCGCGGCCCTCACTGCTGAGTCGTGTCCACAGTGAGAACACGCCGCAGAACTTTCATCCGCTCTCCTTCCAAGGGCAGCTCGGCCGTCTCCAGTCTGAGGTGTTAGGAAGCTGATATGAGCATTCGCAAATAGATTTTTGTGGAAACACGAACTTTACATTCACTTAAGCACAGGTCTAGAGCCGGGTTTCTGTGGCGCATGGTAAATGCGTGTCTCTCACCCGGGGAAGCAGCCAACTGCCCCCAGGGCTGCCCTTCTGTCGCTGCAGGGCTGCCCGCCGGGAAGGAGCTGTCTCGTGGCCCCACACATGTGGTGCTGCCCCTTTAAGAAAGTGACTTTGTGCCACACTGCTGGGTGGGAGGAATGTTCTGGAATGCTAGCCCTTTATTAGAGCTATAATTTGTAAATAGTTTCTCCAAGACTGTGGCTTTTTATTATACTTACAGTGTGTTTTGCAAAGCAAAAGTTTTTAATTTTGATTGAATCAAATTTAGCAAATGCTTCTTTTATGAGTCAAGCTTTTGGTACTGCGTCTATAAACTTACCACCAAAACCAAAGTCATGCAGATTTTCCTTGGCATTTTTCTCTAGAAGTTTACTCATTGCAAATGACTGTTTGTATATGGGGTGTGGTATGGATCAATGTTCTTGTTTGCACATGAACACTCAAGTGTTCCCACACCACTTATTGAAAAGACTGTCTTTCTCAACTGAAATGCCTTTTGCTCCTTTGACAAAAGTCATGCACCAATATTCTGGACTCTCCAGCTCCACAGGTTTATTGTCCATCTCAATAGCTAAAGAGTGAGTCTTGAAACTGGGTCATGAGAGTTTACAAACTTCCATCTTTTATGTGTCTGTTTTTTCCCCCATAATTACTGTCCTTATTTGCAGTTCCTTTGCTTTCTGTGTGAGTGTTAGACTCAGCTTATTATCTACAAAACAGACTTCCTGGAACTTGACAGATTGCATTGATCAAATTGGAGAGATTGGAAGAATCAACAGTTTTAAAATACAGAATTTTCTTATCCACAAACCATATATTTTTCTATTTATTGAGAACATTTTAATTTTTTCATTTATATTTTATAGTTTTCAGCATTCAGATGCTCCACTTATTTTGTTATATTTTTACCTAAGTATTCTATTTGTTTCAGTGCTATATTATAATCAGAATTTTTAAAATTCAAATTCTCTATGCTCATTGCTGCTGCTGCTGCTGCTAAGTCACCTCAGTCATGTCCGACCCACCAGGCTCCCCCGTCCCTGGGATTCTCCAGGCAAGAACACTGGAGTGGGTTGCCATTTCCTTCTCTAATGCATGAGAGTGAAAAGTGAAAGTGAAGTTGCTCGGTCGTGTCCGATTATGTACACAGAAATAGATGTAACATTTCTATAGGTTGTTTAACTTATGGGCACAGTTATGTTTGGAATAGTACTAACTTTAGATGTTTCTTATTTTCTAACACAAGTATTTAATATCCTAAATGCTGTAAATTTCCCTCTAACCACTGTTTTATTCATATTTTACAAATTTTGATAGTCTGCATTTTCATTTATCCTAATATATTTTAAATTCAGTGTGAGACTTCTCTGACCCATGAGTTATACAGCAGTGTGCTCTGAATACATTGTTTTTTATTTCCCAGGTAGTTATATTGTGCTATGAGAACATACTTTGTGTTTTCTTTTACCATTTTTATGTCCCAGAATATAATCTATCTTGATGAATATTTCAACCTGAGAAAAATACATGGTGCTGCTTTTACATGGAATTATCTGTTCATGTCAAGCCGTTTACAAGTATTTATAGAAAGGCCACAGGAGAAAAGATTAATGAACTCCTCTCTGGTGAAAGTTTCCTAAAGAGGACATAAAAAAGCACAAATTATGTATATAGAGAAAACATGAAAATTGTGAATTTCATCCTTCAAAAGACAATATTAATGATTATATCAGACTGACAAAATATTTACAAAACAAATATCTGACGGGGGCTTTTGTTTGGAAATGCAAAGCTTACAGTACAATGATAACAGTAAATAGTCCGACCCGAAAGTGAGCAAAGATTTCCAGGAGCAATTCACTAACAGCAAAAACTGCAAAACTGGCGAAGAAGCAAACGAAAAGATCCCAGCAGCATCTGTCATTAGAAACAGCAGATTAAACTCACAAAGAAACCCTTACTGGTCAGCCAGAATGGATGCCCGGCCTTTACAGGTGTGCCCACATCCAGTGGGGCTGGGGGCAGGCGGGGGGCTGAATCCAGGTGCTCCTGCAGGGAGAGCAAAATCATTGTGGAAAACTCTTAGGCAAATTCATAAAGCGTTAAAACTATACCTCTCACAGGACCCAATCATTTTACTCCTGGAATTAATACACAAATTAAAACACAGATGCCTGGAAACAGATGCTCGAAGTAGCTGTCATTTGTAACAGCCAAAACTTGGAAATAATCTGAATGGCCATCAAAAGTGAAAGGCAAAGTCACTCTTTCGTGTCCCCAAGCACTATACAGTCCATGGAATTCTCCAGGCCGGGATACTGGACTGGCAGCCTTTCCCTTCTCCAGGGGATCTTCCAACCCAGGGGTCAAACCCAGGTCTCCCACATTGCAGGCGGATTCTTTACCAGCTGAGCCACCAGGGAAGCCCCTTTCACGATGGACACGCAAAGTGTGCTGTGCTGTGAAGCAACCGCCCCAGGTACGGAAAGGACAGGCCGCTGGTCCGGGCCCTGGATGGAATCCAGCCCGTCTGGCGGAGGACAGGAAGCAGCGTGAGAAAGAGCAGACGCCGCGCGACTCCACGTGCTGAGACGCCAGTTTCCAGGCGCTTCCCCGGTGGCTCGGTGGTAAAGAACCCACTACCAGTTCAGGGGACGCTGGTTCGATCTCTGGGTCCAGAAGATCCCCTGGAGCAGGAAATGGCAACCCACTCCTACTGGAAAATCCCAGGACAGAGGAGCCTGGTGGGCTACGGTGCATGCGGTCGCAAAGAGTCTGACATGACTTAGCATGTAGCGCGCACACA
>SJXQ01012969.1:71981-82139 GCA_006408695.1 Aepyceros melampus | reverse complement strand
CACATCGCTGATGGCATGGGGAAGGTGAGGGGGTCTCAGCCAAGGACCACCCTCCCTCCCACCCTGGGTGATGCTAACACAGGACCCACGAGACCCACACGCCAGCTCAGGCACGTAACCAGCTTTACTCTGGTGCAGGGAATTCAGTTTTCAAAAGTTGCTCAATTTAGTAAGCTGTCCCAGAACGCAGGGACTGCAAAAACAAGGGATGCTGATCCCAGTCCCATCCTGCTGGCACCTCCTGTCTTGGCGTGTGGGGTTGTTTCCTCAAACCCTGAATTATAGAATCACAGTCTGTGACACAGAATTCTTGCTGTCTGATATCAAGACCGAGCTAATGCTTTTTGGGTTTTGGAGAAACAGAAGGCTTTCTCCTATGTGGGTAACCAGTTTGGTTTCATCCCCAAAATGACTTTTTAAGCTACTAACCTAACCCTAATCTCTAGTTCCAGGTTGTAAACTTCAAATAAAACAGTCTGACTTTTCAGCAGCATTGGGGCTGGTTCTCACCCAGCTGTAGACTGGGAAGTGATAGTGGAGCCCCCGGCTGTGTGAGCGAGGCTTCACCGCTCGGAGCCTCGGAAGACGAGGCAGGAGAGGCTGGACGCTGGCCTGCCCTGGAGCAGGCGTTAGATGTCTCTGCAGCCACAGGACCAGCTGCTCTGATGTCTGACGGGCGAGAAGGAGGCTGGACTTCTGGAGCTTCTAATATGGGCTAGTCTTGAGGTCTGTCCTTTGATTTCATCCTCATGAGCACTCCTGGAGGTAGGTGCGAGGATCTTCCACGTTTTTGAGCAGAAGACACTGAAGCTCAGAGAACTTGACTGAAATAGGTGATTCTGAATTGGCAGAAGATACTTTGCATTGCAAAGAACATTGCAAAGAAAGGCAATGCCAAAGAATGCTCAGACGACCGCACAGCTGCCCTCATCTCACACGCTAGCAAAGTAATGCTCAAAACCTCCAAGCCAGCCTTCACCACTGCGTGAACCACGAACTTCCAGATGTTCAAGCTGCATTTAGAAAAGGCAGAGGAACCATAGATCAAATCGCTGATATCCGTTGAAAGTGAAAGTGAAGTCACTCAGTCGTGTCCGACCCTTTGTGACCCCAAGAACTGCAGCCCACCAGGCTCCTCCGTCCATGGGATTTTCCAGGCAAGAGTACTGGAGTGGGTTGCCATTGCCTTCTCCAAAGGATCTTCCTGACCCAGGGATCGAACCTGGGTCTCCCACATTGTAGGCAGATGCTTTTACCGTCTGAGACATCTGTTAAGTCATAGAAAAAGCAAGAAAGTTCCAGAAAAACATCTATCTCTGCTTTATTGACTTTGTCAAAGTATTTAACTCTGTGGATCACAACAAACTGTAGAAAATTCTTAAAGAGATGGGAATACCAGACCACCTTACCTGCCTCCTGAGAAATCTGTATGCGGGTCAAGAAGCAATAGTTAGAACTGGACATGGAACAACAGACTGGTTCCAAATTGGGAAAGGAGTACATCAAGGCTGTATATTGTCACCCTGCTTAAAACTCAACATTCAGAAAACTAAGATCATGGCATTTGGTCCCATCACTTCATGGCAAATAGATGAGGAAACAATGGAAACAGTGACAGACTTTATTTTCTTGGGCTCCAAAATCACTGCAGATGGTGACTGCAGCCATGAAATTAAAAGACGCTTGCTCCTTGGAAGGAAAGCTATGGCCAACCTAGACAGTATATTAAAAAGCAGAGATATTACTTTGCCAACAAAGGTCCGTCTAGTCAAGGCTATGGTTTTTCCAGTGGTCATGTATGGATGAGAGAGCTGGACTATGAAGAAAGCTGAGCCGTGAAGAATTGATGCTTCTGAACTGTGGTCTTGAGAGTCCCTTGGACTGCAAGGAGATCCAACCAGACCATCCTAAAGGAGATCAGTCCTGGGTGTTCACTGGAAGGACTGATGCTGAACCTGAAGCTCCAGTACTTTGGCCAGCTCTGTGAAGAGCTGAGTCATTGGAAAAGACCCTGATGCTGGGAAAGATTGAAGGCGGGAGGAGAAGGGGACGACAGAGGATGAGATGGTTGAATGGCATCACTGACACGATGGACATGAGTGTGAGCAAGCTCTGGGCATTGGTGATGGAGAGGGAGGTCTGGCGTGCTGCAGTCCATGGGGTCGCAAAGAGTCAGACATGCCTGAGTGACTGAACTGAATTGACTTTGAGTGAAGACACTGTGAAAACATGAACTTTCTGAGAAGTGAGAAAAGTAGCCAAAAGGAAAGGAATGAGGCAGCAGGAAGGAGAGAGAGGAAAGGGGAGGGAGAGGGTGAGGAGGGGGCTGTGCACGCGTGCTGTGTGAGTGCGTGTGTGTGTCCGTGATGAGTGTGCCTGTGCATATGTGTGTGTGTGTGAGTGCGTGTGTGTGTCCGTGATGAGTGTGCCTGTGCATATGTGTGTGTGTGTCCGTGATGAGTGTGCCTGTGCATATGTGTGTGTGTGTGAGTGCGTGTGTGTGTCCGTGATGAGTGTGCCTGTGCATATGTGTGTGTGTGTCCGTGATGAGTGTGCCTGTGCATATATCTGTGTGTGTGTGTGTGTGTGTGTGTGTGTGTGAAGGAGGGAGCTGGAGTGAGAGGCAGAGAAGCGGCGTGGGGGAAGCACAGAGACCCCACCCCCTGCCCCTGGGGGATCCCCCTGCCCTGGGACTCCTCAGGTGACCCCGACGGGGAAGGCAGATGAATGTATTTTACAACAAAACAAAGTCTGACGGTCCTTTTTATTTACTTTCATGTGGGAATTCAGAATTCCACTCTCAGTACAGGTTTAAAGAAAAACGGGGTTCAAAAGGATACATGCACTCCATGTTCACGGCATCACTATCCCCAGTAGCCAAGACAATGGAAGCGACCTGAACATCCATCAGCAGACGAACAGAAAGATCTGGTCGCTGACGCAACGTTGCAAAGCAACACGCGTGCCCAGCTGCTCCTCTGTGCCTGACTCTTGGCGACCCCGTGACTGTAGCCCCCCAGGCTCCTCTGTCCATGGGATTCTCCAGCAAGATAGCTGGAGTGGGTTGCCTTGCTCTCCTCCAGGGGATCTTCCCCACCCAGGGACTGGACCCGAGTCTCCTGCATTGCAGGCCACTGAGCCAGCAGGCAAGCCTCCCAAATCAACTATACTTCAATTAAAAATAGTCTGAAAAATGATCTTCATGGAAAATGTGTGGTTATATTGTGACCCCAGTGTTTGCCCCTGACTTCTCCCAGGCTTGTATTTCTACTCACTTAGAACTTGTGATTTCACAGAGTACCGTCGCATGCTCTGGTTAAGGTCTTGTTTGTCAATTACAGAAGGGAGTATTTTCCTCGAAGAAGGAGGAGTTGCTGAGAGGCTGGTTTATCCGGCTGATTCCTTGGTGATGGCTCTGGGTGTGTTTGTCTTATAATCTACTCCTCTCCTTTGCATGAATCCCTACGCACTTCTCTTTACATCTTATTCACAGGAAGCCGTGTTTATCTTATGGAGATTTGATGCCCATGTGAACTTAGGGGTCGGCATCCAAAGACAAGCTCGGAGGGTGCTAGGGTGGGGAACTCCAGTGTGAGGCCCTCTCTTCAACGCTCAGCACAGGCCCACGGGACTCACAGGTGGCCGTCTGCCCACTGGTGGGTCCAGGAGACGGCAGGGAGCCCTGTGCGTCCTCTCTCCTTCCTGGATGAGTCAGAAACTAAGTCCTATGGAGCCCTCACACAGCCCTATACATGACGGGGACGGCAGTGCCTTCAGAGGCTCTGCCAGACTCCTCAGCGTTCTCTGTGCCATCAACCACAGCAGCGAGAGTGCCGCACCATCGAACCTTAAATGACGGCTGGTCCAGGAGTCACAGGGTCACTTGTATCTGAGATCACTGTTAGAGCACACACGTCTTGCTTGTTGTTGACAAATTTCTGCCCCCCACCCCCCGCCCAAAAGCAGTTTCTGGGTTTATAGACGGATGGAAATGTTAAAGTGTGGATTCCAGTACAGAGCCAATGTACAGAAAGACCTTTTTCTCGTTATGTGCATAGGGCTCCTTATTGCATTAGACTTACTTCTCCAGGCCTCCCTCCTTGGGCTTACATAACCATTTCGGAGTCAAGTCCAAACTCCACACGCGGAATCGGGTCTCTGCGTGACTCAGGCAGACCTCTGGCCACCTGACTCAGTCCTGCGCCGCCTGCTTCCCGGCACTTTCCCACAGAAGGGCTGAGTCACTCCATCTGCTCTCCACGGGGCACTCAGCTTCATCTCGGAGACGCCAACCTTCTCACCACCTAGGATTTATCACACCCCATTTCCTCCCGCCATGCAGCCTGGCCATTTATGAGCTGTATCATTTCACTAGAAATGCTTTTAAACATCTACGAGCACTGCAGTCTTTTTGCACAGCTGAGTTCCCGGAGCCAAGCAGACGAGTCTCCACAGAGCTGGGATGAAGCTTTTATTTTTGAATGAATGGACTCACTGTCCTGACCACATGCAAACATCAGAGGGGAACTGGATGTTGGGGGTCCCAACCCCAAGGACCACGTAGACACCAAGAGAGAAAGAAAGACTTACACGGCCAGAAACGAAGAACCCAAGCACTGTGCTAATGAGCTCCCAGCTCCAACCCACCTGCAAACTGACCCGAGACGCTGGACGCCTCCCCTACTCAGTCCTGAGATGCGGTGGACAGAGGAACGCGGTGGAGCAGGTGTGAGAACCAGGAGAAACCTCGGGGGGATGACAGGGGCCGCGTGCAGCAGCAGGGGTGCAGGGGGCCACAGGCAGGGCTAGTGTGAGCGGAGCCGGGTTTCATTGTTCTCTTATTTCTATGCCAGATCTACAATATGAAGCAGAAAGTGCTTTTTCCAAAGAAAGCGTCAGGACCAAGGAGAAAACGTGGATATTTAGCAGATGGGGAAACTGGTCAGCTTCTTAAGAAAAATAGCTTAGAGCCTACTTCGGGCTACAACTGATGCCAGGCTGATGAAAGCTCTAAACGCGAAAGTTACAAATTCTAAAGAAAACATAAGAGAAATATAAGAACATCCTGGAGAATCGAGGATGAAGTTCTTCTTGAATGAGCTCCCAAGAACAAAAGAAAAAATGTTTGATTAATTGCTATATCAAAATTGAGGATTTATTTTCAATAAAAGATGATATTAAGAAAATTAATAAAGGTGACTGACCATCTGATGGTGTCCATGAGTAGAGGCATCTTTTATGTTGTGGGAAGAGGGTGTTTGCTATGACCAGTGCATTCTCTTGGCCAAACGCTATGACATCACCAACTCCCAGAGCTTGCTCAAACTCATGTCCATAGAATCAGTGATGCCATCCAACCATCTCTTCCTCTGTTGTCCCCTTCTCCTCCTGCCTTCAACCTTTCCCAGCATCAGGGTCTTTTCCAATGAGCCAGTTCTTCACATCAGGTGGCCCAAGTATTGCAATTTCAGCTTCAGCATCATTCCTTCCAATGAATATTCAGGACTGATTTCCTTCAGGATGAACTGGTTGTATCTCCTTGCAGTCCAAGGGACTCTCAAGAGTCCTCCAACACCACAGGTCAAAAGCATTGATTCTTTGGTGCTCAGCTTTCTTTAGAGTCCAACTCTTACATCCATACATGACCACTGGAAAAACCATAGCCTTGACTAGATGGACCTTTGTTGACAAAGTAATGTCTCTGCTTTTTAATATGCTGTCTAGGTTGGTCATAACTTTCCTTCCAAGGAGTAAGCGTCTTTTAATTTCATGGCTGCAGTCACCATCTGCAGTGATTTTGGAGCCCAAAAAAAGTCAGCCACCATTTCCTCTGTATCCCCATCTATTTGCCATGAAGTGATGGGACCGAATGCCATGATCTTTGTTTTCTGAGCTTTAAGCCAACTTTTTCCACTCTCTTCTTTCAGTTTCGTCAAGAGGCTTTTAAGTTCCTCTTCACTTTCTGCCATAAGGGTGGTGTCATCTGCATATCTGAGATTATTGATATTTCTCTTGGCAGTCTAGATTTCAGCTTGTGCTTCATCCAGCCCAGCATTTCTCATGATGTACTTGCATATAAGTTAAATAAGCAGCGTGACAATATACAGCCTTGACATACTCCTTTCCCAATTTGGAACCAGTCCATTGTTCCATGTCCGGTTCTAAAAGTTCCTTCTTGAATAGCATACAGATTTCTCAGGAGGCAGGTAAGGTGGTCTGGTATTCCCATCTCTTTCAGAATTTTCCACAGTTTGTGGAAAGGCTTTAGCATAGTCAAAAAAGCAGAAATGGATGTTTTTCTGGAACTCTCTTGCTTTTTCTATGATCCAACGGATGTTGGCAATTTGATCTCCGGTTCCTCTGCCTTTTCTAAATCCAGCTTGAACATCTGGAAGTTCTCAGTTCATGTACTATTGAAACCTCTCTTGGAGACTTTTGAGCATTACTTTGCTAGCGTGTGAGATGAGTGCCGTTGTGCAGTTGAACATTCTTTGGCATTGGATGAGGATCCATCTGAACCAACAACTTCCTCTCCAAATCCAAGACTGAAAAATGGATTCGGTTAGGTGATTCAGAGAGACAGAACTCAAGAGTGTGACCAACAGGTGTGTGGAAAGTGCCACGTCACACTAGTGAATGAAGGTCAAGAGTGCCCTGTTTCTTCCCACCAGATGGCAGAAGCTAGAGCGACTGGGTCTTGCCACGCGTTGGCGAGTATGTGAAGAAGTGCTGATTTCCTGCAAGCTGCTCCCAATCTGCTAAGGCCATCCCAGGACGCATCTCTACAGGCAGGACTTGGCTTGTGCAGCTCATGTGATCTGACAATCCTGATGTGATGGAATTGGTCACATCTCCTGGGCTCTCAAAAAATCCCGGGCAACTGTGACGTCATGAGGAACCACTGAACGGTGGTAGAATTCGAGTGTCATGGAGTAATTGAAAAGGTGTTCACTTAATGCATGAGGTGCCCACTGTAAGGAAGCAGGTGAGCACTGAGCAACATTGATCTTTTAACAAGTAACGCTGAAGCACCAAAGGAAACACTATATCTTTAGAATGATGCATATTGGGACCTCAAAAGCACGCACACACGAGGGTAACTGTATGTACGGAACACTTATGTATCCAGGGACGCTTTAAATGCATTGCCGCTGAGTCTGTGGGAAGAGCAAGGAAAGAGAGTGGAGGCCCGGATGTGAGATGAATGGTTACCCCGACCTGGGGGCAGCCTTGCATGCGAGCATTCGGCCTGTTGTCATGGGCTCTGATGAATGTGACCCTCTGCACTTGAGGTTCAAGGTTGTTTACATGTGGTCAGAACAGACTTCAACAAATAATCACAGGAAACTGGAAGAGTGATTAACAGCTGCAGGAGCCAATCAGCTGCGGAAGTCCGTGTAGGAACAGGCGGTGAGGGTTTGAATATGGTGAGTATGGAGGAGTCCCATCGCTCTTGCTGGATTCTCTGACTCCCACGTGATGGAAGTTCGGCAGAGGGACATTGATATAGATGAGCAAAGACAAACGGAAATATCATGTGACCTGTGTGGACGACCTGTACAAATTAATCAAGGAGCATACAGCCTGATCGGAGGTATAAAGTGGCCCCAGACCATAACAGCCACCGGACTCCCAGGCAGACAAGGAGGGAATGCTGTCCTTGGGGCTGCCTCCCCTTTCCTTCCAAAGACAGAAGAAGACGCGAGCCCCGGGCACTCAGTGCTGTCTGCCTAGGGAGGGGTGGAGGTTTGCTTGGCGGGCTTCATTCATCTTTTATGAATAATTGGCCTTCAGATATTTGAAGGGCATCTCACAGAAATTCGTAAGCAAGCAACTGCGATCATCTGCCATCGCTCTGAAATGCACGCAGCCCCTCCAGCCCTGCGGCCGTGGGTTCCGCTGTTCCCTGTCCTCTGTGAGCGCACAGCCCACATCTACGTGTCCACCCAGCCATCGACGGACACTTGTCTGTCTCCACAACTTGCCGACCATGAGCGGTGCTGCTGTGAGCCTGAGGGTGCAGACCGACCTGCAAGATCCTGCTTTCAGTTCTTTGGCATCAGTGCCCAGGAGTGGGGTTCCTAGAGCATATGGAACTTATATTTTTAACTTTCAGGAAGCTCCATATTGTTTTCCATCATGACTGCACCAGCGGACATTCCCGCTGAGTGACATACGCCAGCCACAGAAGGACAAATACCGATGAACTTCCATGAGGAGTCTGGAAAGTCACACTCACGGAACACAGAGCAGATGGTGTTGCCAGGAGCTGGGGCGGGGAGGCAGAGAGAGGTGTCACTATTCTGGGTACAAATTATCTGTTTCACAGGATAAGTGAGCTCTAGAGATCCGTGATACCAGCAGCGCCTGTGGTCAGAAGACCCTGTGCTGTGTGTTTCAAAATCATACCTAAGTGTTCTTACCACATGCACGTGTGCACACACACACACACACGTGCACACACATACTCATCATGAAAGAACACAAGAAGGTTTGGAGGTGATGCTTATGTTTAGCATCTTGGTATTACTGAGGGTGTAGACAGATGTCTGAACCCAAGGAGGTGTGTCCGTTACACACTGATGCATTCGAGACGGATGGCTAGCAAGGAGCTACTGCCGAGCCCAGGGAGCTCTGCTCATTGTTACGTGGCAGCCGGGGTTGGGGGTGCTTTGGGGAAGAGTGGATAGGTGTATACGTATGGCTGAGTCTGTTCACCTAAACTACCACAATGTTGTTAATCAACTATACCCCAGTGCAAAATAAAAAGTTTAAAGTCTGAAAATAAGATTGCAGTTCTTGTATATCACTTATACCTCAATTGCAATAAAGCTTTAAAAAAGATCTAGCTTTAGATACACGGTACAATTTCAATAAAGATTGGTCCTCTCTCCTCTGGGCCATTCCCTAAGAAGCATCTTTATTAAAACTGTTGATTTTAAGATAGGAGATTTTTTTTCCCCAGTGGAAACTAGAACATTCCATTTTTCCAAACCAATGATGTCATATTTCAGGAAGCAGTGAAAAGGCAAATTCAGGGGCAACCCAATTTAGGTCAAGGGATAATTCTAGAAGGGAGCGCTGTTCTTTCAGTGTTGTTGCTGTACATGCAGCCAGCTCCAGGAACCAGGAGCAGAATGGCGTGTGGCTTTGAAACGGAGCAAGGCCCTAAGGCCCCTCCCCCGTGTCCTCTGCCTGCCTTTTGTCTGTGGATAAACTTTAACGGAAGAATAAGTTCAGAGAAGTGAGAAAATGCAGATCAAAAAAAAAAAAAAATCCAACAGACTAAATAATAATAGTTTAGTCATTAAGTCAAGTCAAGGGCCTTCTGTTCTTTCTCAAGGGCTGTAGATAATGTTCTGAGCCATATCCTGTGAGCTGTCTTATAGATACTGAATCCCCACCAGATGGAGAGGTTAGCCACAGGATGACCAGACCATTGTCATGGCATAAACTCCACAATTCTGAGAACTGGCCTCAAGGAAATGGAAACGGACAAAGCCTGGAGCTGAAGGTTGACTGTACCTAAAACAACCAAGATGATGCTGGTCAGACCACTGATGACCCGTCTCAAGATGACAGTCAGAGGTGACTGTACTGTTTCTGCAGGGAGCCCCTCCCCTCTGTCTATGAAAGCTCTTGTCCCTTGATTGTCAGTGATGGGGAGTCAGGCTTTGGACCGGAGTCTGCCCTCCCACTCTTGGTTGCCAGCATCTGAAATAAAGAAAACTTTGCTTCCCACCACTTTCCGCCTCTCTGTTGGGTCTGCGCGCTGGGCGGGGCTGCAGACGGAGCTGGAAGCACAGTCTCGTGTTTCCCCTGCGGCCCCTGCACCTCCCGAGGCCTGAGCCTGCACTTCGCCGCCTCCAAACGCCAGCCCTGCCAGTCGAGATAGGTGACGGGGGGCCCTCCCAGGTCAGCGCTTCGTGACCCGCCACCCGCCAGCCGGGGCCCTGCCCGCTCCTGGCATAAAATAAGGCCCTCTGGCTCTTGGTCCACTGCCGGGGTCCCTCCACATTCTGTTGTAGGCTGTCCCCGTCTAAATTCACCCACCCTTTCTTGAACGGTTTCTTCTCATCCTTCAGATACCAGCTATGCCTTCACGTCGGGTGGGGTGAGATGGTGCGAGGCTTGCTGGGTGAGGGGAGCAGAGGGTGA
>SJXQ01012969.1:0-51020 GCA_006408695.1 Aepyceros melampus | reverse complement strand
GGGGGGGCAGGCAGGAGGGGGGCCAGGGAGGCTCCACAGCTCCTCACCTGCCAGCCCTGAGCTGAGGGGACCTCCTTTGTGCAGAGAGAGGCTGGTGGCACCGCCTGCAGGTCAGAGGTCAGCACGCGGAGGACAGGGCGTCCCCAGAGTCCCCTCCCCCACGGAGGCGCTAGGACGTCCCCAGGCAGGGCCGGGAGTCGCAGCGTGAGCTCTGCCTCCTGAGGGGCCGGAGCGGAGACTGACTAGTGGCCCTCCCGCCTGACCACCCCCAAGTCAGCGAGGCCCCGTCCTCCGGCTCCGAGCTTAGCCCCCAAACCACCCCCTCTTGGTCGGTCCCCTCTCATCTGCCAGCCCCCAAGGCCGTCAGGGTCTCCCCTGAGAGCTCTCCTTGGTCAAAAACATGCAGAGAACAGGCCTTCCCTAACAGACCGTCCAAGCTGGCCCTCAAGTCCTGCTGTCCGAGCCTCAGAGACAGGTGACCGCCCCTGCCTGATGCGGAAAGTCGCTTCTCTCTCCATCTGGAAGCTTTCGGGGGAAGGATAGGAAAGCTGGGGATATCGGCCTCTCTGTCTGTCTCCTCCCACTCACTTCCTCTGTCCCTCTCTCTCTCTGGCTCTCTGTCCCTCTGTCTCTCTGTTCCCTTCCCAAACCCCGTGTACACATTTCTCTCCCTGGTTACAGCCCCTCATCTGCCCCCGTTTGCATCCTGAAATCCTCCTTCCTTCAGTTCCGCAGAGGCCACCCTCCAGGCTGCACTGGAGCGGCTTATCTGCAAGCTGTTAGCATCTCTGGACACGGGAGATGAAAGATGGCTGAAGGGGGAGGACTTCGTGAACCTATGAGCTGACTCGGCGTCAGCCCGGACTCTTCTCTGCACAGTCCATCAGGAGTGAACCTACACAGGTCACTGCAGACACTCGCCACCTGCCTCCTCAGAGCAGCCATCCGGTCTGATCCCTCCGTCCCAGGCTCCCAAGGGGAGTGCCCATATGTCCGCCCGTGTGGCCTGCGACGGGCAGGAGTCCGTCACCGCTGGGGAGAGTGGTGACCACCTCTTCTTGGCACCGTCCACATGACCCCCTTACGGGCACAATCAAGAGCTGGCCCAGAGCCAATCCTGGCACGTCGCATCCCTAGTGCCCTGCCAGGGCTGAGACCGGCTCGCAGCCCCAGTTCAGGGCCCGTTAACACAGCACACAGACCAGGACACGGTGGCTGCAGGCCACTGTCTGCTCAGAATGTCAGCACCTCTGGAGACTTGGATGCCACCCCAGACCCTCATCCAAGCCCCCGCCTTGAGTCGGCTGCCCTGCCATCAGGACACAGCCTCACTGGAGGCTCCTGGCATTTCTAGGCCCCTGAGAAATGGAACTTTCCCCTAACAAATCCCTCTAGCCTCTCTACCCAAATCACACATGCTTTAGAGCCCAAGAGAGAAAATTTTTAGTGGAGTCCCCTCACTTTCCAAACGGGGAAGCTGAGGCCTGCTGCTGCTGCTGCTTCTAAGTCACTTCAGTTGTGTCTGACTCTTCGTGACCCCATGGACTGCAGCCTACCAGGCTCCTCCATCCATGGGATTTTCCAGGCAAGAGTACTGGAGTGGGGTGCCATCGCCTTCTCCGAGCTGAGGCCTGGGGAGGTTAAAAGACCCTCCAAGGACTGCATCAAGTCTCAGGGGCTGGAGCTGGCCGCCCTGACTCACTCCACCCCTGGAGTGACTCACTCCCCCTCTGCCATGCTGGGGACCCCCCAGGATCTGGAATGGAGTTTGCACGGGGAAGGCACCCCTCCCTGGCAGACGCCGTGCCAGCCCGAGCTGGGGCCTGGGTGGATTGGGAGCTTTCTTAGGACCTCAGAGCAGGGCCCAGATTTTAAGCTGCGTATATTTTAATTCACAATTCATCACAGCCCAACCGTGTGAATTAGAAGAAAAAATGAAAGGTAAAAAAATAGACATATTTGAAAATGCAAATCCATTGTTGAGCCCCGCATTCAGCAGAGCGCCCAGTTTGGGGGACCAACTCCTGTACCCTGACCCTGCGCCCCTCACCTCCCTGCTGCTCGGCCCCGGAGCCCCTGCCAGAGAAGGGGGTGTGGTTCCCTGTGCCAGACCTTCTCAAGGCGCATCCCCATTTTCCCACCTGCCACCTGGGGCAATCACCCCCAAGTGCTCACAGGCATTTCCTTGCCTGGGTGGGGTTGTGTCTAAGAAGGGGCAGAAGCGGTTCAGCCCTCAGTGGCCTCGGGCCCGCTGCTAACTCTGTAGTCCCAGGCGCGCTCCAAGTGAGGCATGGCGGGGAGCTGAGTCCAGGACACCAGCCATGTGTGGGGAGCACACAGCTACGGCAGGAGAGGGATCAGGGCCTGGTAGGCCGTCCTCCCACCCGGGATGGGGGATGGGAGGTCCCAGCCTCAGATCAGCGGGTGCGGTGTGAGGGGTCAGGACCACACGGCCTTGGGGAGATGGACAGAACCAGCCGAGAAGTCCCGACACCTGGAACAGTTGGAAAAGGCCCCTCGCATGTGCTGGTGAGAAGAACCACCCTGCTGCTTGGGACGGAGCAGATGTGCAAGCAGGTATCACGGAACGGAAAGCGTCCTCGGCTCCTCCATCCCGAGCTGCCACCGCCCGCGCCCCCCTGGTTACATCCTGGAGGCCAAGGATGCCCCCGGGATGCAGACGCATCTCCAGCTCAGTGATCTCACTTACCATCACGACCCTGGTTGCTCGGCGACCTCTGGGAAGTGGCGAGAAAAGCAGAGTCTTCCTCTGAGGCTTGTCAGGAGGATGAAGTAGGAAAAGACACGGGTGGTACACGCCTGCGCTCTGCGGGATCACACGCTCAGATGCGAGCTCGGCCCGTGACCTGTGCTGTCAGTGGAGCCCACGTGCCTAAGCTGACCTGGGAGTGAGTCAGGAGGGTCAGCTTACGAGCCACTGGGCAAGGCCGTGGTCCAGATCCTCGGCCTAGACGTCTCTGCAACGGTTTGTGTGGATGACCCCTCTCCTGTAGTAAATAGATGACCCTCCACAGTGTGGGGGCTGTACCCAATCCGTTGAAGACAAGAACAGACCGCGGCTCCCAAGGAGGTGGAAGAGCCTCTTCTCCAGGGGCAGAACCAGCCCTGGACGCATCTCCAATCAGCCCCATAGACGTCACCGCGCCAACTCCCACATCAAGTGAGTCAACTCCTATGTCAAGTCTCCCTCCCTCCAGCCTGCTGACTCTGCTTTTCTGGAGAACCCTGACTGTCACAGCGCGTCGGACATGAAGAGCGCAGTTGGTTTTTTTTTTCGATAGGCAGCACTCTACTGGGTAACTTTACTGGAGTCTTGATCGTCCAGAGTGTGCTCAGTCAGTACCTTAGTTTTTGCACTTTGTCTGCTTAGGTAGCAAGCTTCCTGAAGCACAGACCAGACTTTCGGTCCGAGTACTCCAGGGCTGGCATTGGTGCAGGGAGCACCAAGACCGGGCAAGGCACCGCGATTCTCACAGCCTCCATTAGTGCTCCCACCCAGGAAGGAGCGCAGGCCTCCTCTCCCGTCTCCTGAGCCGCCTGGGGGATCCCCTGACTCATCTGACAGGACCGACCCCTTAGAAATTCATCCCAAGCCTGCCCCACCCTCCCTCAGACCCAGCAGCGTGTATCAGCGGCTGGAGGGGTCTGCGTGAGAGAAAGGTAGAAATGGAGAGATACCCCTTTGCTTCCAGAGGCCGAGGGCCCACTGACAACGCCATCCTTGTTTGAAGCGCTTCGTGCTCGCTGTTGGGACTGATGATGGACGAGCAGTGAGCAGAGCTCACGTCCCCGTGTCCGTCGGGGCCCAGGCTGTCCACCGGCTTTGTCAGCTCAGGCCTCCGACCCCTCTCAGGTGACACCGACTTTGCAGGGAGGGCTCAGCCAGTCCTTGGGGGGCCTGCCTCTCCAGACACTGGGTGAGACAGCGCCCCAGCCTTCACAGGAAGCCTGCGCCGGGAAGGGTCTTCAGCCCTGCCCGCGGTTTCAAGGCTCCTCTCCATCCTGGCGGTGCATCCCTCTCACTGTCTCCACTACATCCTCCTAGAAAGGAGCCCGAGGTGCTTGTGAAACCCCTGAACATGGTGGGCCTGCGCTGCGTTCCACGCACAGAAGCCAGATGGGGGAGAAAGAGGTGCCAGCGGCCCTGGGCTCACGTTCCCGGAGCTGGAGAGTGCACGTGTTAAGTCAGTGCTCCCTGAGTCAATGAATGAACCGTGTCAGACGTATCGGTTGCCTTTAAACAGCTGGCAGTGTGGTGGCTCAGTCGGCAAAGAATCTTCCTGCAATGCAGCAAGACCTGAGTTCCATCCCTGGATCGGGAAGGTCCCCTGGAGAACAGAATGGCTGCCCACTGCATTAGTTTTGCCTGGAGAAGCCCGTGGACACAGGAGCCTGGTGGGCTGCAGTCTGTAGCGTTGCAAGGAGTCAGACACGACTGAGTGACTTTCACTACACTGCTATATCACTGAAAGCTGGACGCATCACGACTCAGTGCACCTGAGTTTGAACAAACTCTGGGAGACGGTGAAGGTCAGGGAAGCCTGTTGTGCTGCAGTCCCGGGGGCTGCAAAGAGTCGGACACGACTGATCGAGTGAACACCACCACCATACATGTACACACACACACACATACACATGCGTGTATCTGTACTCTGCAGGCATAGCAGACAGGAAATGAGTAACGCAGCTCTCCTCGCTGGGTAGCAGAGGCTCTCCATCTGTAGCACACCACTGAGAGACGTGTTAGTCGTCACACCTCGAAATGCAGTAGCCTGCGTTGTCCCTGCAAGACATGGATTCCGGGAGAAGAGAGGAGAAACGTACCCTTCCCCGTGCCTTCTCCAGCTGAGGACTGAACCGGCTCTCGAGGAAAGCTGTGAGGACCACCCCCGCCAGTCACTCTTCGGAAACCCCTGGCTGCTGATCGCAGCGTCTTAAAATAATACACACAGAAGTGTTTCCACTCCAGAATAATGGGATTTTGAAGGTGAACATCCTCTCCACTCAGCTGAATTTGGATGTAATGTAATTCGTGACCACCAAAAAAGAAGACAGGACCAGGGTAGCTAGCTGTGCTACGAGTGTGGAGAAAAGGTTTAAGGAGAAGTATTTACAATAGGGTTTTTTCTGTGCATTGAAATGTCAGGAGGGGAAGAAAGCTACGTGGGCCGACAGCTGGTTCAAGTTAAATCAATGCTGACTTGGAATATTAAATTTTCACTGCTCTGTGAGAATGCAGGTTGTTTTCCGTGCTAGTCTGCTGAGGGCCGTAGGGCTTTTGCTGAGCCGAGGTCCCATGAGTATCTGAACTGCCGGCTCAGCCACCCACAGGGTCCGCACAGCCCACGGTCCCAGGGCTTTGAGAAGAATGTAGTGACTGAATGTAGTGAAGCGTCCCTGCTGTGCCAGAGGCGGCTCTGTGCTCTTTGGATGGGCCCGGGGGCTGTCCATCACAGACACGGGTGTGGTGTGAGGCGAGAGGGATGAGCAGGTGATGAGAGAGAACCCTGGGCTCCTACATAAAGCGCTGACCTTCACCCCATGATATGTGAAGGCCTGGGATTAGGCTGAGGGCCTTAACGGCATGGATGCTTTAAATCCCTTATCAATTACAAGCTAAATGGGATTTAATTTGAGGGGATCCTGGGTTCTGCAAAAGTTCATCTATCTCTAAAGAGGAACAAGCTGATTTGTTTCCCTTATGAAGTTCACCTGCAAACCTGCTAAGTATTTTATAATTAAGGCCAAGTGAGAACCAGAGCTGAGAGGTTTAGAGAGAAGTTTCATTGGGACTCCTTCAAAGGACCAATGGAAATGAGAAGTTAGGCAAATCGCCCAAAGGGAAAGACACAAAAATACAATAACTCCCCCTTCGTTTCAGATCACATTTGTTAATCCAAACAAATCGCTCGCACTGAATTTGGATCAGCTTATTTTGGCGGCCGCATGAAATGTCTCGCTTCGTCATTCGCATCTTTGGAGTTCTCCCCACACAGGCCAAGGGGGGCGGAGGGGAATTTAGAGCTCCCGCCTCACCCTGATTCCTCATCCAGAAGCGAGCCCAGCGGGGTCAAGGGCTGGGTCAACGGCCCCTCTCTGTGCCGCGAGTCTAGGAGGGAGCGCTTGTCCCTCGCCCGCCACACCTCACGCGGTGAGAGCTCCACGAGTCTTCACGGACATCACGGTGGCTGTAATTCAAGGTGGCGGGGAGCAGGCCTGCGGATCAAAGGCAGTTCTGCAACAAGACCCTCCAGTGTGGGGCTCGGGTGGAAAGGCTGTCAGTGGGTGACCCCAGATGGCTTCCTGCTCCTCTTCAGTCCTGTACAGGTGGAGCTTCATATTTTAAGTGAAAGAACGCACAGCCTATTTTACAGCGTAATTCAGGAGCAGACAGATCACGGGGGGGTGACTCTTTGGAAAAAGAGAAAAGTGGTGGAGAGAGCCGGCCTGGCCTGCAGGTGATGTCCGCTGGGCATCAGCGTGCTCTCCGGGGGAAGTACTCACGCTGTGCTTGGCGGGGATTTAGGTGTATCATGACATGGAAGGACTGCTTAGATTCTAAAGATGTAATGTCCAAAATCTAGGCTAGTTTTAGTGGCAGCTATATCAGGTGAGAGCTTCCACCGCGGCTCAGGGAGTAAAGAATCCGCCTGCAATGTGGGAGACCTGGACTCAGTCCCTGGGTTGGGAAGATCCCCTGGAGAAGAGAAAGGCTGCCCACTCCAGTACTCTGGCCCGGAGAATTTCACGGACTGTGTAGACCATGGGGCCACAAAGAGTTGGACACGACTGAGCGACTTTCACTATATAATGTGAATTACATTGTATGGAGTTATATCCATAAATATTCACAGGTTTACAACGTCCTGTGTTTCCCACAGGACCTGCATCAACATTCTTAGATCCTAAAAGCTTGTTCTGCAGGGGAATTTTGGAGCAAGTCGAGGATGGAGGACAAAGAGGACGTGTTCACTGGAGACCTCACAGCCTCAGCAGAGCCATCAAAGGTCCTGAAGAGCAGCTACCTCACCAGAGAGGAAAGAAGTCATGAGGAGAGATGGGTGTCACTGGCCAGTAGAACGGGCCTGGGACTTAGGAGCCACACACAGACACGTCTGGTCAGCGCCCAGCACGGAGCAGGTGTCCGACTAACGGCCACTTCTGTCACAGACTCTGCTTGGGCCGTCGATGGGAAGGGACCAGGTGTCTGGCAGAGAATGAACACGTATAAAACATGTCATGTGAGGAAGCAGAGACCAGCCTGGTGGGAACAGTGAACAGGGGGCTGGATGCGAAGACACCCTTTGATCAGCTTAAACCATGGAAAGCTGCCCGCATCTGCAGATAGATCTGTCACCTCCTGCTCTAGGTCGTGAGTCCAGCAGTCTTTTCTGTCGAGGCTGGGATGTGAGTGAGGGCAGAGAGGGCCACGCTGCAGGCCGGCAGGTCCTCTGACGCTCGTCAGAGAAGCATTTAATACCGATCAGAAATCTCACACCAGCTCCACGTCCAAGGAAACGTCCAGGATGCACACTCCCCATAGAAAATGTACAGGCACAGCTTCACCTGGAGCATCTTCAGAAAAAGGCACAGCTGGGGTCTCACGACCCCTTCAACTTAGCCTGATCGCCATAACCCGCTTTAGACGAAAACCTAAAACGTCATTTGTTTTCCCTTGAGGGTCCTATTTACTCACAGCTAACCAAAGCCAAGCAAAACGGCCATATTGTTCTCCTCATTATGCCTATTATTGCATGAGTGTAAAATCAAGTGCAGCCCACTAGGAAATCTGTAAATGTGATACTGCTTACAAAGTTCTCCCCAAAGTGCCTGACTTGAGAGACACAACTGGGTACCCTGAGTTGCCCAACTCGTTTGTAAATAATTAGAATAAAATAATCATTTCTCTTCTCTAAGCCTTGGCATTGAACTCTTACACAGAAGTAGGGTCTCTCACAGCCAACAGGAGATAAAGGCTATAGGTAGGTAGACACTGAGGCTGGATTTTTGAGGCTGGAGGATGAAGGTTGGAGTCTGGGGGAGGCTGGAGGCTGGGAGCTGAGGGCTGAGGTCTGGAGGCTGGAGGCAGACCTGTCGCTCTGGTAAATGAGGATACAGCTGAGTATACAGTCCTAAGCTCTTAGCCTCCAGCTTGGAAAGGGGGACATTAAGCAGGAACCCATGGGAGGCTGGCCAGGGGAGCCTTTACAGCCGGGTGGGCAGGGACACCAGTCAGGGCGTTATAAGTCTGGCAGGTGAAGGAGGCGGGCCGGGGTGACGCTGAGCGAATGAGCTGACGGGACCCCTGCAGGGAATGTGGTGAGTCTGCTGGAGCCCCACTCCCTGCCCCGTGAGGCGCCAAGTCGTGTGGAGCTGAGCCCTGGAGCGCCGGGCTGGACGCCGGGGCCGCGGGGCTGGGGCGGCGCGAGCCTGGGCGCCAGGTGCGGGAGGCTGCAGGCCACGCTGGCTGGGGGCTCTGGAAACAGCGACAGGGGCCATCTGCTGGCGAAGTCTGCAGAGAGGGTGGCCATGAGAGGCTCTCAAGAAGCGCAGACATTGGCCGGGCTCAGCCGCTGCCCCGGCCGGCGGACAGCACCATGTGGGGGCGGGAACCAGGGCGGCCAGGACTCGGAGTGACCCGAGGAGCTGACGGATGGCCCGCAGCGACCGTCCACGGCCGTCGGGGTCTTGGAGGTCGCTGCCCTGACCCACTGGTCCCAGCGGGTGGCGGTGAGACCAGCCGTCTGTGGTCTGAGATGCAGCTGCGGGCCTCTCCTCTGGGGGGGGTCACTCTTCCCTAGGATCTGAGCCAGAACCACAGCCCGAATCCTGTCTCCAGGATGCTTCATAAAACATCACTGAGAAAAACCAGGAATAACATGATCCATCAGGCTGCTGATCAAAAATTAATCATCCCACACTTTCTGTCTCCTGAGCACCAGGAGCATCCAGCTAAGATCGTGGAAGAGACCACGGCTGGATTCACAACACGGATGAAGGCAGGGCTAGGGGGTCCCCCACCCAATGCCATCACTCACAGCCCGCTTCATCAGAAAGGAAGATTGCGAACCCATGACCACCACGATTAATTAGAAGTTGCTTTTTAAAAATTCATAAAAACAATAATGGTGAAATAAGGGAACAACAGGAAAATCTATTAACAAGTGCATCTTTTTGTCAGGGCTTCTCAAGCTCTGCAGTGTGGACCCTGGAGGCTCCTGAAAGCCGCCGGGGACTCCGAGAGCAGTGCCCTCCTCATCAGAACCCCGAGGTGCGTGTTGCGTGCTGAACTGTGTCCCCAGATCCAGATCTCGAGGTCCTAAGCCCTGGAGCCTGGTCTGCGGCCCGACCTGTAAACATGGTCGGTGCAGACGTGAGAGCCAGGAGGGGCCGGAGCGAGGGGCCCGGGCAGCGTGAGCGCGCGAGGGTGCTGCTCGCTCAGCCGTCTGATATTGGGACCCCGTGGACTGCAGCCCGCCAGGCTCCTCTGTCCACGGCACTCTCCAGCAAGAATCCTGGAGTGGGTTGCCTTTCCCTTCTCCAGGACTGAGCCCGGGTCTCCTGCATTTCAGGTGGGTTCTTTATCATTTGAGCACTGGGGAAGCTATAATCCAGTGTGGCCAGTGTCCTTCTAAAGCGGGGCCTGTGGGCGCAGAGACACACCAGGAGCAGGTGGGGAACAGAGCCGGGGCAACCACGCTGAGGAC
The DNA here is from genome assembly GCA_006408695.1 of Aepyceros melampus. NCBI lineage: Eukaryota > Metazoa > Chordata > Mammalia > Artiodactyla > Bovidae > Aepyceros > Aepyceros melampus. Next base: position 41,292 of record SJXQ01012969.1, on the reverse strand, counting down.
GCTGGTGACCGCCCGCAGCCCCAGCATCTGGAGGGGGCCAGGGCAGGGCCCTCCCAGCCCTGCGGGGGGCCACCTGCCACCCGCCCCCCCGCCCCCCGTCAGCTCGAGCCCGCACTCCAGAGTGGAGCTTCTGCTGCTGAAGCCCTGCAGACTCACGCCAGGACTCGCCATGGGTGTGCATATTCTCCCCACCTTCTAGAATATTCCAGGGCCAGAGGGTGAATCTGCGGGCTTTCAGAGATCCACTTGACTTCCTTCTCCTCCTACAAGTGTGTCTGGACCCAGCACCCATACAGCATCAATGGGGACCTCCTGTGTCAGCCGTCAGGACAGCAGAGATGGAGCAGGAACATTCCAAGGGTTGCCTAACTGCCCCGGACCTCGGGAACAGCTCTGCAAAAACAGCGGTCTCAGAACTGGGGCCCTGTCTCGCACTTGCAGTGACTTGAGGCCTTGTGACTCGAGAAAGCCTTTGGCAAAGCCCTGAAACCATAGATCCCAACCCCAGGGCGGCGCCTTTTTAGGATTTTCTTTGTTAGAGTGGGACGTGTGTGAGCAACCCATTCACACAACTGAAGCTACTCAGCATGCGCGCATGACCACCTTCATTATTTATTTTATTGTTGTTTTTGATTAAATATTTAAAATGTTTAAAATGTCTTCCGTATTAATTGTAACAGGTTAAATATCAATAGATACAATCCACTTCTCAGTTCATTTTATTTCTCTGCCACCAAGTAATTCATCCCTGTTTTTGTTCAACCTTTAAAATGTACCAAAAAGATAGAAAATACAAAGAAACGCAGCTCTTACCCCGGGGCTGATATTTTCAATCCCAGGGTAAATGCCATTCTACATTTAAGCCAAGTGCACAAAATTAATATCAGATGACGCTTTCCGAACCAAGTGCCGTCCGAGTGCGTGCCAACTGGGCCGCTGACCCAGGGATGAGTTACGGTCACCTGAGGACGCTTAGCCTGAGGCTCGTGTCCGTCACAGGCAGGCAGGCCTCTCGCCCTGCTCACCCGCGTCCCGTACTGCTGATGGATGACAGCTTCCCAAAGTGAACTTCTATTTACACCAAGGTTTATTTTTTTAATTGCAGTATTTTATTTGTTTCATATCCAATTGTTCTTACCGTGAGGAAATTATTCAGATTCTATTCTCCATTTCATTTTTAATAAGTTAAATGAAGCCGGACCACTGAGAAAAATCAAACACTCGATAGTGAGATTTACAAGTTCTTCCCCGTCCCTGCCTTGGGACCATGATTAACCCCTGGAAAATAAACAGATAGGGTCTTACAATTGTTTTGCTTGTCTCTCCCCCACTTCCTTCTTGCTGTCTCTCTATTTCTGTCTATTTCTGTCTCTCTGCCTCTCCTTCCTCCCTCTGTGTCTCTCTGTCCCTTTGTCCCTCATTCGTCAGAGAGGACACTCAGCTTCAGCGAGAATCCTCAGAGAACTTCCTCAGTTCTTGGGAACCCTGGTGTGCAACCTTCCCCTCCTTACGCTGTGGAAAGGCAGCTCTCAGGAGACCGTCAGCCCTTTGGTTCACGATTCCAGCCCCCGAAGCTCGAGTTCACGGCCATCACAGGAAACGTTATTCCATATGCAGGAAGTCATCATCAGGTATCTCAGTCAAATTTTGTTTTTATCCTCATAATCAAGGGGAAAAAAGGAACCCCCCTCCCCCCCGTTAATCCCAAAGCATTGAAGGTAAACTATTTCTTTGGGTCCTGACCCTGTTTAATCACATGAAGAAACCGAATCCACGCTGTAGACCATGTTCACTGTCATAATTTCCTGTCTTGAAGTTAACACAGGTCTTTCAATCCCCTTGGCCAAAACAAAAAACAAACCAAAAAAAGCAGAGCTTGTGCGGGGAGAGTTACAGTCTGATTTGGAATTGAGGTGAGAAGCTGCCTCTGTGTCACCTGCCTCTGTTAGTAAGATTCTCAGCAATCTATCTTCCTGAGCCCATTTTCACACGAGACAGAAATGTCACTCTCAGCAGTGTTTTCAATGGCCGTTTCTGTCAGCAATGGCTAATTAAACCACGCATCGGTCTCTGCACGTATTTCACTCCGTTCTTTGGTGGACTGCTGAATAGGGTTTAGTGGATAGCAGTCATGACTAATATGTGGAAAATTCTTAAAGAGACAGGGATACCAGACCACCTTACCTGCCTCCCAAGAAATCTGTATGCAGGTCAAAAAGCAACAGTTAGAACCAGGCATGGAACAACGGATTCGTTCCAAATCGAGAAATGACTACGTCAAGGCTGTATATTGTCACCCTGCTTATTTAACTTATATGCAGAGTCCATCATACGAAATGCCAGGCTGGATGAAGCCCAAGCTGGAATCAAGATTGCCGCGAGAAATATCAATAACCCCAGATATGCAGATGACACCACCCTTATGGCAGAAAGTGAAGAGGAACTAAAGAGCTTCTTGATGAGAGTGAAAGAAGAGAGTGAAAAAGCTGGCTTAGGATTCAACATTCAGAAAACGAAGATCATGGCATCTGGTCTCATCACTTCATGGGAAATAGATGGAGAAACAATGGAAACAGTGACAGACTTTATTTTCTTGGGCTCCACAATCACTGCAGATGGTGACTACAGCCATGAAATTAAAAGATGCTTACTCCTTGGAAGAAAAGTTATGACCAACCTAGAAAGCATAAAAAGCAGAGACATTACTTTGCCGACTAAGGTCCGTCTAGTCAAGGCTATGGTTTTTCCTGTGGTCATGGATGGATGTGAGAGTTGGACTGTGAAGAAGGCTGAGCGCCGAAGAATTGATGCTTTTGAACTGTGGTGTTGGAGAAGACTCTTGAGAGTCCCTTGGACTGCAAGGAGATCCAACCAGTCCATTCTGAAGGAAATCAGTCCTGCATGTTCATTGGATGGACTGATGCTGAAGCTGAAACTCCAATAGTTTGGCCACTGATGTGAAGAACTGATTCATTGGAAAAGACCCTGATGCTGGGAAAGATTGAAGGCAGGAGGAGAAGGGGACGACAGAGGATGAGATGGTTGGATGGCGTCACTGGCTCAATGGACATGAATCTGAACAAGCTCCAGGAGCTGGAGATGGACAGGGAGGCCTGGTGGGCTGCAGTCCATGGGGTCACAGAGAGGCGACATGACTGAGCATCTGAGCTGCGCTGAGTCATGACTAGTAAGAAGGCAGCAGGACTGTTGTGAAGTTGGCACTTGCTGCAAATCCAGGTCCTTTATGCGTGGTTCCTGCAGAGCAGAGATGAGCCAGGGTCATCAGTGTGGGCCTGGCCTTCTGTGGAGACCCCAGGCCCTCCTTCCGAAGAGCGCGCACTGCCACCCGCGCCCGCAGAGCCACCCACCCATAGAGCTGCCTAGAACACCGACAGCCGAGTGTTTCCTGGCCAGTGCCAAACAGTGCAATAAATTGCAGCTCCCGTAACGAACCAGCTCCCCGTAAATGAGCGCCAGATGCTTTACAGGTGACCTGAGAGAACGCCTCAATCCCCCGAATCCCATAAATAATAGGAAAGCTGTCAAGAAGAATAAGCAAACACAGACCATTTTAAAGCGTCTCAGCATTCCTGCTTTTTTAACTCTTTGTCAACTAAAATGCCCTGTTTTCTTTATATTAAAATAAAAGCAACATTTCCTAAAATTTCTCTTATTAAGCAGACAATCCTGGTTGAATTTTTTATAGTAGAATGAATGTGGCTTTAATCTGGGCTTTAAGAATATGCTAGGACCGCCCAAGGCCGGAACGCCGCCGCCCGAGGCAGGGAAGACCAGCCTGCTTGCTCCCTCCTGTTTCCTGGCCCCCGGGGTCTGCGTCTCTGGAGAACCCTAATGCCTGTCACCGGCCCCAGAAGCCCCAGTCTGCTCTCGACACATGCACTTTTTCTAGAAGCTTCATGTAAGTTATATCATATGACATAGTCTTCTCTGCCTGATTCCTTATATTCTGTATCAGTTCAGGCTTTAGTGATTCACCCAGACTGTCAGATGCACTGGTGGCTTGTTTTTCCTTCACTAATAAGGAATATCCGTACCAGCACAACTTGCTTATTCATTTGTCTCCTGGTGGATATTTGGGTTGTTCCTCGTTTTTGGTAATTATGAACAGTGGAACCATGGATGTTCAGGCGCGAGCCTTTGTGTGGATATGTCTTGATTTATCTTGGGATATATTTATAAGGCTAATAGCTGCATCATAGTAAGCAGATATGCATCTTGCTAAGAAACTGCCAGACTTCTCCAAAGTGTTGGTATTGTCCTGCATTCCCACCGAGGTGTGAACGTCTTGTCTCTCTTCCAACCCTCGGTAATGCCAGACTTCTGGAACGATTGTAGTCATTCTAGCGGGTGCGTGGTGTTACCTTATATTGCGGGTCTTTGTTTTTAAGGCATATTTTTGTTGGGCATAGAATTCCTGACTGACAGGATTCCCCGCGCGGAGCTCTTGCCACACCATCTTCTGGCTTACGCGGCGTCCCTCAGGTCTGCCAGCGCCCTTACCTTTGTATCCCGGTGGGTGACAGGCTGCTCAGCAGAGGTTTCCTGTATGCTGGATCTCAGCAGTCTGATTGTGATGCGCCTTTGTGGACACTTTTTATTGTCTGTGTATCTGTGTTTGTGTTGTTTCCTTCTCTCAGGATTTATTGAGCTTCCTGGACCTATTGATTTAGAGTTTTCATCGCATTTAGGACTGTGTGTGACTGCTATGTTTTCAAACATTCTTGTCTGACTCCTCCTGAGACTCAGTCACATTAAATCTCTGGATGCTGTTTGACAGATTGGCATGGTCCCTCCATCATTTCTCTCTGTGTATCTTTTGGGAATTTCACTATTGCTATTTCTTTATATCCACCAATCCATTTTAGGATAAAACATGTGGTTGAACTCAGTTGCCTAGACTTGGAGGGCAGATAGAATTTCAGCGCTAACGCTTGATCACTAAAAGTAGCATTTTAACTGCAAGATGCGCAGGCAAACGTGGCTCTTGGGTCAGCTGACCTTTTGTTTATTTATTTAGAGTTTTGCTTGAACCTGGCCTGGCTCTTCTGTGTGTTCTCTACAGCTTCCTGTGAGCTGCAAGGATAGAGCTGAGTCTCTGCGTGAGGGACCACACAGCGTGCAGACCCTAAAACATTCGCCAGCAGAGAAAGGTGCAGGAGCCAAGGTCTGGGGAATTCCCAAGCAGGTAGACTTCACTGCATGGATACATGGAGACTGAGGGCTTTGCCCACTTTTTATCACAAGTAATGCCATTCTTTCTCATTTAAGTGTAAGCTTTATCTTTCAAAAAGACTTGACAATACTTAACGCAATACTTAATGGAAAACGTAAACATGCGCGTGGTGTGTTCCCTTCGCTGAGTTTCAGTTGTGAATAGCTGTCACTTGGCTAGACTCTGGCCCCTGAGGCCTCTCGTACAGAGGAGCTTTTGAGTCTCCATGTGAATTGCAGCTTTAAGTGTTAAAAGGCCTCAAATGCACGCAGTGCCCCCAGCACTTGAAGTTCAAGAGGCACTTCAGTCTCTCCGCTAAGGCTGCCACCTCTGCAAGTTTATAGCCGCTACAGGGAGTTCACGTGCCTGATTAGAGGATTAGAAGGCTCCCCGCACCGTTGTTAGAGGCACATGTGGCCGCCAGAGGCCCGGCCTCGGCAAGAGAAAGAGTGGAATCTGGATTCCAGGACTGGCACTGGCCCCGCCTGAGCCCTTCTTAGAATTAGAAGCACCTAAACACCAATGCCGGAGAAGGCGATGGCACCCCACTCCAGTACTCTTGCCTGGAAAATCCTATGGACGGAGGAGCCTGGTGGGCTGCAGTCCGTGGGGTCACTGAGGGTCGGACACGACTGAGTGACTTCACTTTCACTTTTCACTTTCATGCATTGGAGCAGGAAATGGCGACCCACTCCAGTGTTCTTGCCTGGAGAATCCCAGGGACGGGGGAGCCTGGTGGGCTGCCATATATGGGGTCGCACAGAGTTGGACACGACTGAAGTGACTAGCAGCAGCAGCAGCAGCAGCAAACACCAGTGCTAAGCTCATCAGAAAGACGTTGCTACTCTGGGGACTGGCACCCAGCTCTATGAATGCTCCCTGGCAAAAGTCTTTGCTTCAGAGGAACTGTGTTCTGCTAAAACCTCAAGTGAGAGCTGTGGGGTGAGATGCAAGAGATGAGGATACCAGGGCCTGTGGGCGCAGACAGGTATTTTCATTGAAAGACACACTTCCTCACATGAGCATGGGCACACAGGCAGAGATGGACACTGCGCGGGCACCGTCACCTTGAGTGTGTCCGGGGATCAAACCCTTCACTGATGTTTTCCTGACACGTGAAGCACCAGGACAAGGCTAGTTTTCATCAGTGATGGTAAGTACAGCTGGCGTTCTTTCCTGTCTCCACTTGAGGTAATTTACACATGTCACATGAGCTCATCTTCCCTGCTGTCCTGGGGGCTGAGCTCTATCATTACTCCTTTTATAGACGTGGAAGCTAAAGCTGGCAGTGGCTCCCCAGACCTGGTTTATGACCTCACGTACTGCAAACCATTCTGTCCAATGAACACACAGCTGTTTTCTCATGCGTGTTTCATGTAATGGGAGTGGTCGGTACCATGTGTAGAGGAGGTGATTTCGATAGAATTCCATAACTTACATCAATCAGATGACTTTACGCTACTGCCTCTCAAATATTTTGTTTTACATTCTGTAACTTTAAAAAAAAAACCATCTTAAAACACAAAAGCAGTCATAGCACCTGTGTCCTGGGGTTCTCACTCGCAACACAGACTTTGTTTCTTTAGGTGTGATGGATGCTGGGGGACGGGGGTGCACCAGACTTGCTCCCCTTCCACAGGGAGAGTAGGCTTTCTGCTGACCTGCCTGGCGGTGTGCAGTCTTGAGTATATGGGATCAGAGAAGGTGGTCAGCACCCAGGCCCAGTGAAGAGGCCCCTCGCCTTGAGGCCACAGCCAGGAGGCCTCAAGCTGAGCCACTCCTCAGGCTGAGCGAGGCTCTTGGATTATAACGGCCAGCGCTGATCCCAGGAAAGATCTTGGGGATCCTGCAACCTTCGGAGAAAATGGCCCACTGCCTTTTCAGAGGCGTGAGGGTGCAGTCTCACCCACAACAGCTCAAGGAAGCACATTTAGTGTACTCATCTCTTCAAACCAGACACCTGGCTCGCGTGAAATTTCCAACTGAGTTTCTTCCCCTCCAAGCCTCTGGCGTTTGTAACTGTTCCCATTTAACCCAAGCCACCCCCCCACTCACCTTAGAAAAAGCAGATTCAGGCACTTCATGTGCTGGAATTGGACATCAAAGAACAGTTTTTACTGCAGGGCTTTTACTAGCCAAGTCTGAATTCAGAACAGACCCTGCGCGGTGGCAAGTGGATCTGGTGAGCAGTTACGCTTAGAAATAAAACAGGTGAGCAGCGATCCATCAGACGCTAACCTGAAATCTTCCCCCACTCGGAACATTTGGGAAGGAGCCCTGTGCGCCTTGGCGATGAAACGGATCTTTCCGCCCCTCTGCTTCCTTCAGCTTCTCCCCTTTGCTGTCTCAGAAGCGACGTCCATCTCTCAGGGCAGCGGTGTCAAGCCCCCCTGGTGAGGCACCCGGGAGAGCTCGGGGTGCAGAATCCGGGCCGCGCCAGACAGAAATGCATCATTCCGAAGAGTGTCAGCATGCAGAAACAGCAAAAGAAAGTGTCCTGTCTCTGACCCCTCCCCTCTGCTGGCCCCGCCCGTCCGGCGGCCAGCTCCGTCGCCCTCTCCATCTGTCCGAGGAGTGAGCGTCCTTCACTGCTCAGGGCCTGGGAGCAGTGTCACCGAGACCAGGAGGGGGACGTGGTTCCCACGGGGCGCAGCCCTGGATCTCATCCTAATTCGTCTAGTCTAACCCCCACAAACAGCTCTGCACGTTAAAAACCCTGCCTGCTCTGCTTTACGCAGAAGGCGTGCACGTTCTTCGGGATAATCTCACAGAAGGTCTCTCTTTACAGGTTCACGATTCCCTCCTTCTCACCCTGGACACAGTGACAGTCGAATATTGTTCTGACCCTCTCCTACCTACACAATGTAAGTTCAAAGAGGAACAGCTAGGGCAATATTGAAACAGATGAGAAAGCTAAAGCTGCGAGCTTTCTCTGAGCTCACTTTCTGTGAGCTTTCTTCTTCAGCTTTCTCCTGAAGGTTGCAACATGCATTCACTCGGAGACGTCCCGCAGAACCGAGCGAGGAAGAGTGCCTCTGAGCTCACGAGCTTCTCCAAACACCCTCTGCCATCCTCCATCTGGCAGCCCGCCCCGTCCCGGGCTGAGCGATGCCGAGGGACCACGGAGGGGCAGCCGGGCGCTGGAGCAAGCAGGTCGTCCGAGAACTTCTCCTCTAAAGACCACTGCTGAGTTACCTGAGAGGCTGGAAACAGACTCCGTAAAATGAGTTCAAACCTGAGCATCAAAGGGGAAGGGAGTGAGCGGGAAGAGAGGCGATAGGGTGGCAAAGAGCAGGACACAGCTGAGTGACTGGACTGAACTGACTGTGCTTTGAAGGAAGCAGCCTGCATCTGAGGCGCATGGGTACTTTAAAAGGACAGCTGAACGTTTCTCAAGGTTTTCCACCTGTCAAAGTCCCTGGGGGCATTTGTTACGAATGAAGAATCCCTGGGTCTGTTCAGAAGTCGCAAGCCAGGAAGGTTGAACAGTCGCCCAGGGTTCCGCACCAGAGTCACCCGTGTCCAGGCAGAACTGGGGGCTCCCTGAGAGGCTGCCGTGTTGGCGTCACCCCACCCCTACCTGACCTCCCAGGCCCCCGTCCCTGTCCCCGAAAGAGCCCCTCTTCCTGGGCTCTATTCCTTCCAGAATCTCTGATTCTGCCCTTAAGATAAAACACATCTTTCACTGAACCGCTGTGTCAACCAAGAGATAGGACCCCTCATGAAGGACGCCTTGCGAAAGCAGCAGTTATTCAATCCAGAGTGGGGTTAATGGGCAGCAGCCGTAGAGATGCGGGCCATTTCACCCTGAAAAAGGTATTGCCAAGTGAGCAGGAAAGGAAACCAGCTGCGGGATGCCTCTGAACAACACCAAACCTAGGATTGATTTTGAAAATTAAAAACCAGCAGTTGAGACATTCAAATAAAAAGGCGAGTTTCCTGATATAAAAAGCAGCTGTTTCTGGTTCGGACTGAAGACGCACAGCTGCAGGCGATGGCGCAGGATGTGGGCATGTCGGAAATCCTGGAAACACACCAGGGCCAGAGGGTCCCGGCCAAAGGTGGCCGTCCCCACCCAGCACCGGAAGGAGCGCAGGCCTTTATTTCCGGAGCTTCTCCCAGGGCAGCCTGGCTGGGAGTCACTCCCTGGACACGGGGAGGCAGCTGAGCTGGTTTGTCTGCTGCAGTCAGGAGAAATCGGTTCTTACGAGCAGTTTACTTTGTCAGTTGAAATAAAATGTAAGAAACAACGGTCGCTTTCACTCCACCTTGTCTTGAACATCTCTTGGTTGGTTTCCCAAGGTTTGGTCTTTTTTCTCACGACAAATCTGTACTTGGAATTTCAGAGTCGGGAGGAAACTGAGATCCTTGAAACTTTCTTGATTAACAAGGCTTCCAGCAGCCTTCCCGGGAAGCCACTGGTTTTCAATCTCTGCTGGAACCTGAGTGGGACAGCAGACGCTGCTTGGGGACCTGCCCTGAGCAGGGAGGGAGCTGAGTGGGGGTTTCACCCGAAATCAAGCTCCTGGACCCCCGAGTCTTCGTAGAACCCAGAGATAGTCCAGGCTGCCCATGGGGCTCCCAGACAGACCCCGCCCCACACCTGCACCCCCGGAGCTCAGCCTCACCAGCCTCGGGGACCCACTGCTGCGGCACGTCACCCTGGCACACCCCCCGCCACGTCCAGGGGCTCTCTGCCCCTCGGAGCGGGCAGGACCCGTCCACCCACCTGACGGGGGCCCTCCCCAGCAGTGCTCTCGTCCACAGGCAGAGAGTGGCCGAGCCTTCTGTCCGAGCAGAGGCTTCCGCCGCCTGGATGCGAGCTCTGTGTCTGCGCCACACCGCCCTTCACACCTGCCATCCTGGGGCATCCTTCTGCGGCGGCCCAGCCCCGGCCCCCGGCGGCAGTCCTGCAGGGGTGAGCAGCTGGACGGTCCATGAGAACGCTCGGGTGTCGCCGGTCAACATCGAGTGCAAAGAGGCTCCATCCTTATTGAGTGAAGCATTGCCCAGGCCTGTGCCAGGGACCACCTAGAGCCCTGCAAGTTCAGAGGAAGGATGCATCCTTGGCCCCACCCCACCAGGTCCCACGCTCCCGTTATTGTGGAAAGAGAGCAGCTAAAATCGCTTCCCTGGAAAGAAGAGAGCCAAGTGTGAAGCTTGGGGGTAAAACCAGAACCTTCCTTTGTTAAAAACGATCAGTAGGGGGCTCTATCGACTCTTGCAGAAAATGCTCAGACAACTTTTTATGGCAGTGAAAAATAATTTCATTTAAGGATTTCTTGAGATTTTAAATGAAAGTCTAATTAAGACCAAGATTTTCATTTCACTTCACACTGAACAGAGCAATCGCTGGTTTTCAAATCTCTTTTGAACTTGGCACACGTTGACTTATTCAAGGAAACTGAAGAGGTGCTGGGAGAGGAGGAAAAGAGGCCGGAAGGTGAGGAAACGCCTGATCTGCACCCAGCAGAGGCTCCCGGCCCGGAGCCGCGGGCGTCCCGGTGGCGCTCACCCCGCCCATCTGCTCAGGATTGATCTGTTCACCGAGGAAGAAAGGACCGGAAACGACAGCAGGCCTCGGGCCTTTACAACCTGAGCGAATGTCTGTTTTGCTAAAAGGCATCCGAACATCTGGGCACCGTTCTCGCTGGATTAGTCTGGACAATGTCTTTCAAACACCCTGCGTGGCAGAGCCCTGCCCAGGGGCGGCCAGCCGGCCACCAGGTGCCTGCCACGCCTGGCCCTGGGGCCGCGGGCGTGGGACGATTGCCCCCTTCATGTTTGGATAAACAGCTCCCACTCCTTTGACTGCATCTCTGCACTCTGGGGCCCACAGCCCTTGCGCAGCCCAGAGGCCCCCGCCTCCTTGACGAAGCATCACGTCGGAGCTCTGCGGCTGACCTTGATTCTGATGGTCCCTCTGCGCGGCCGGGACCTCAAAGAGCTCTCCGAGCGTCTTAAATAAACTGTGCTTCCGGTCAGGCTGAGATTATGTAATGTAAACACACAGGCGCAGAACTCGCAGCAGTCCCCGGGCCTGAAGCCTGCGGGGAGCCGCCGGCTGGGGCACAGGGGATGTAGCTGAGCCGGAGGAGGGCGAGCAGGAGGTTAGGAGGAGGGCGAAGGCCTTCTCGGCCTTCCGGCGGCGGGGAACTCACGTGCTGGCTCCGGGGCAGCCCCCACCCCCAGCCAGCTCCCAGCCGGCAGGTCGTGCCACTGTGGGACCCAAGTGTGAAAGCTTCTGATGTCACCAGGCACGTGAAATGTGTGTTTTATGGGAACCCCCTGACGCTGAAAACGTGATTCCACCAGACGAGCTTGCAGGCCACCGGAGCTCAGCTTTGCGTCGCCAATTCGCACCTTCCCGCTCAGGGGACTTGATTTTAAAGAGTCTACTTTCCAAAGGAGTCATGCAGGAAACTCCTAAAATAAAGACTGATACAGTGTTTCATTTCCCATATGGCTGAGGGGTTAAAGAATCTGCCTGTCATGGAGGAGATCAGGTTCCATCTCTGGGCTGGGAAGGTCCTCTGGAGGAGGAAAGGACAACCCGCTCCAGTATTCTTGCCTGGAGAATCCCAGGACAGAGGGGCCTGGAGCGTTACAGTCCATGAGGTCGCAAAGAGTCACATGCAACGGAACAACTAAACATGCCTGAACACGCAAGGGCGTTTTTTTAGTTTGACTTTCTCATATTTATTTATAACAGTTGAGAAACAGTGGTGCTGTTTTGATGGACATTTGAGACTTGAAATCCTGGGAAATCGCCAGCAAGGCCTGCTCTATCTAGCCTCAGCATCCCAGTTACCACGCCTTTTTGTCTTGGTGACACTGTAACAGGAACGTTCTGGTGGGCACAGAATCAGAAACACAGCTGCAGACAGTGACCTGCGAGGGACGCCTGGAGATTCTGGGTGCTTCCACATTCAGCTGGACCTGGCGCTTTTATGAAGGATATTAGAAGCGCTTGCTTCCAAGACAAACCAGGCAGCGAAAGGTAACCACCTCGGCTGTCTTTACCACAAATACGAAGGTCAGCCAGAAGAACCCACACCCACCACGAGCACCAAAGTCCCCAGGCCCCGTCGTGTCCAGACTGGAGTCTTACGGTAGAAAGAGCAAGCGCTGAGCTGAGACCAGGCGTGTTCCCTGGGAGGAAGTCAGTCGGCAAGCAGCAAAACCGGCCCTGAAGCTACTACTTCCCCTGACAAGACGGGCACAGGGTGGGACCTGTCAGTGGGACGGCTCGGGCGCAATACGCAGGGACTCACACGGCAAGCAAAGCTGAGATCGCCTGCTCAGAAGCGACGTGGGATCCCGGCACTGACAGACAGATGGCAGGTCGACAGGTGGACCGGCAGATCACGTGGGTCTGATTTAAAGAAAGGAAGGGAAGACGACGGTTTGCAGAGGGAGTTGGGCTCCTCGACAGGCGCATTGGTTAGCCTGGCCCTGAACTGCAAGATTGGACCGTAGGGAGGGGTTTGAATCACGATGATCCAGAAGTGACAAGACTCTTGATGCTTGCGTGCGTTTGGTTCATGACACAGATTTGCAGTACCAAGAAAGTAAAGTGGGCTAACCTCTTTCACTTTGAGAGGCTTTCTTGAAATATAGTTGATACACAGCACTGTGTTAGATTCAGGTGTACATAAGGTGACTCGGTTGTACACACATGTGTATACGTGTGTGTGTGTGTGCATATTCCGTTTTAGATTTTTTCCATTATGAGTTATTACAAGGTACTGAGCACAGCCCCCCGCGCTCTGCAGAGGGTGCTTGTTGTTTGTCTGCTGTACGTACAGTTGTGAGCCTGTATTAATCCCAACCTCCTGATTTATCCCTCCCCACTTTCGCCTTTGGAAATCACTTTGCGAGTCTGTTTCTGTTTTGTAAATCTAACCACTTTCATTTGTGTTAGCAGGCAGCCGTATGAAAAATGAGTCCACGGGCCTCTTTAACAGGACGCAGCTACCAGCAGGGCCCCCTTCCCTAGGGAGCCTGAGGAATCGAGGCCACCCCAGCCGACGTGGACCCTGGTAGACAGTCCTGGGACATCACCCAGGAGACAGCGGTTCTGGTTAGGGTCGGATTTCAGCCCAACTCTGGAAGGCTTGGCACGTGGTTGAAAAGCACCAGTAAGTGGCCCATCTGATCGGAGAAGCCCCTCGGCTGCTCCTCGGGGCCACGGTTCTCCGAAAATCCACATCTGGGTACCCCAGCCATGAGGGTGAGCTCCTGACTCTTCTCACCTAATTCAGAGGGAGCTCAGAAAGATGTGGAACTGGAGCTGCCGTCTGCGGGAGATGATCAGCGGTCTCCACAGGGAGCAGGGGTCTCCATGGTGACCAGGTGCTAGAAACGTCTACGTGTTTTCAAGGCCCTGTTCATGCATCATTTGAGAGCTGCCTTTGCTCTGCACTGGGGCAAATGTTGCCACTCAGACTGCAGTTTTACATTAATCTCAGCTGCAAAGAGCATAGCTGGGAAAGCTGAGAAAGACTTCCTTCCATACCACCCACCCCCGCCACCAGCACTTGCTCCAGCACACAGCATTTGTAAGAAAGAATGACACGCAGTCCTGGAGGCTCCCTATCCTCAGCTGCTTCTGCACAAGGGTGATTAATGGGCAGGGTCCAGCACCACCCCTTCCCACTGCCTCCACCCTAATTCTTAAAGCTCCTCCGAGAATGTCCCCTTTGCACACCAGCTCCATCTTTCTTCCTTCTTGATGGTTTTGCAGTGAATTGAATATTTTCCCCCAAATCCATATGTTGAAACTGTGATCCCCGGGGCGATGGTGTTAGGGGTGATGAAGTCACGGGGGTGGAGCCCTCATGAAGGCGATTGATGCCCTTATAAAGGGACCCCCAAGAGGCCCCTCTCTCCATCTGCCATGGAAGGACCAAGTGAGAAAGAGCCTGGCAGAGGCCCCACCAGAACCCGCCAGGTGGGCACCGGCCTGGACATTCAGCCTGCAGACGGTGAGGAGTGAGCGGCTGCTGTCTGTGGGCCGTCCTGTCTGCGCTTTTGTGCTGTTCTTGCAGCCACCCCCACGGACCAAGACGCGTTCCTAGCTCAGTTTCCAAGTGGTGGAAATTATGCGCCCCGTTCCAGGCCCTCTGCATGCTGCAGCTTTGGGAGCTGACTTGCCTCTGGCTTCCAGCCAGGGAAAGCCCCGGGGCCAAGTCCTGAGGTGGGAAGGGAGACAGACAGCAGGGCCCCTTAGAGGCAGGGCAGCCGCCCCAGTCACAGCCAACATCTTTCCCAGCTGCTGGGACCGCAGGGCGAGAGGAAACATCGGTGCAAAGCAGCGAAACAGACACAAAAGCCCCGAGGCTGGAGAGGCGCTTTCAAGCGTGCGGTTTCCATCGGTGCCGCTTTAAGGATCGCCCTGAAGGAGGGCTCTCTGTGAGCTATGCAGTCAAACTGCCCCCTTTCTGCTCGTGTCTGTGACTCCCTAGCGCGGTCTCTGGGCTCCTAGACCAGGCGTGCGTGAACTGATTGTCAGCTCCCCAAAAGGTCGGATTCTGGGAACCTGCTGTGAACGGTTTTGCTCCAGCAAGCCAGGGCCTAGAGTGGTTCTGGGAAAATGCTGGTCTGCAGTTGGGTGTGGAGTGTCTGATGGAGAGGCAGATGAGACAGGACGGGGCTTCCGTCGGCGACGACGTCTGACTCTCTTCCTGTCCCCGTTTCTTTCCCACCTGTGCTCTGTTCTGGTTGTCAGCAGAAGCCGCACCCTCCGCTTGCGTAATGTGACGCAGAGCCAGCATCTGTGATCAGCCTGCTTCTTGCAGGTCAGCGCTAGCTCTGCCAGACTGCACCCTAGAGAGAGCTGTATTCAAAATCCAAGAGGAGTGCAGGAGAGCTCAGGGCTTCCCAGGTGGTACCTCTGGTGAAGAACCCGCCTGCCAATGCAGGAGACATAAGAGACGTGGGCTTGATGTCTGGGTCGGGTTGGGAAGATCCCCTGGAGGAGGAATGGCAACCCACTCCAGTATTCTTGTCTGGACAATCCCATGGACAGAGGAGCCTGGCAGGCCATGGTCCATGGAGTCGTAAAGAGTCGGACATGACTGAGTGACTTAGCATGCACAGAAAAACTCAAGTCTACCCCTGGGTCTCACGGGAGACAGGAGTGCTCAGGACGCCTTCGGCCTGACTGACCTTTAAGTCCTGTTTCAACCTCACACAGACTGACAGGAACTCAGCACCCCATCTTATAATTCACAGTTCTAACATTAAGACCTAACCAAATGGAATTAAATACTGGGTTTGCAGGTTAAAAAAAAAAAAAAGCTTACACTAAGAAGGGGGCTTGGGAAGGCTGTGAAATTAAGGAGGACCACTAAAGCCTCACTTAAATAAATAAATACAAACGGGCTTTTACAAAGAGCAAGGAGGGAGGAACTGCTTAACACTTTACAGCATCTCCCCATCACAAAGAGGATCCCGCGGCTGGCACACAAGGCCCTCCTGGGAAGCTCTCAGCTGCTCCAGCTGGGTGTAGACCCACAAACCTCTTCTCTGATGTGCACACACTGATTTCGGAGTTCTCCAGCCTGCTCCTGGACCCCACCCTTCCTGCGCCCCTGTGTTGACCCAGCTGCTGGCTGGCCGGCGCAGCCCCTTTGAACACAGGGGGCTTTATCACGTAGGTTTTACTGGTGGTACCACGGCTGATATTTGCATTCCTGCGCTGCTCAGACAGAAACCCATGCATGTGTTTACACAGTTAACTGAGGGTCAGGAACACCCTAGTACCCCAGACTCCAACCCCCAGGAATAGAGAGGCTATATGAAAAATGTGTTTAGAGTCAAAACACTCCAGTGTCTAAGCTGAATGTTCTCCCATTTCATTTACAAATTTTATAGCTCGCTTGACGAGTTCTGTTTATATAGAGGATCTTTAACCTTTCCAGAAAAAAGAAAGGAAAAGAAAGCTACAGTACATTTTGAGGATGGAGCATCTCAAGGCCAAAGTCTTCATCATCTTTGAAGGACAACAGAAGGACTGGCATGGCCAGGATGTCTGCTGGAGGGCGCAGGGCAGGCTTTATTGTTTAGTGACACAAATGAGCTGCTCCAACACCTTGTGGCTTAAGCCACCAGCATCCTGTCGCTTCTCTGCTCAGCTGACGGTCACGCCCCGAGCAGCGCCCCGGCCCAGCTCTCGGCCATGGGAGCAGGAGGGTGCGGGCGGCCCCCGCCCCCGGCCCAGAGCTGGCCTCCCCCCGCCATGGGAGCAGGAGGGTGCGGGCAGCCCCGCCCTCGGCCCCCGAGCCGGCCTCCGGCCGCTGCCTGGGCTTCCTGTTTTCCTCCAAGTCACCCTTGGGGCCTTTCCTTCCACAGGGCCCCCCAGCAGGGCCCTACCTGAGTTCTGCCTGGGAGCTCAGGCTGAGGCCCATTCACGGCAGGGACCCCCCCCCAGATGTGGCCCCCAAGAGGCCAGTGCCCCAGGGGCGCCCGGTGGCAGCTGCCGCAGTCCTGGACGAGAAGCCAGCCCCCGTGACTTCTGGGTCGTAAAGCAGACGCGTGTTTCTGCCTGGGGGCTGGTCGCCGCTGAAATGCTAGCTCGGCCACACTCAGCATCCTCCGCTCCCTGACTCGCTAGGCTGGGAGGGCCAGTGGTGTCAGGGGGACCTCCTCATCCTCAGCTCAGGGCTGTGAGCTCCCCTATAACGCAGGCTGCACTAGTGGCTCCACCATTGCTGTATAACGCAGCCACCGGTTAGACTTCCTTACTGCAGAAGCTGGCAACTTAACAGGCTGGTCCCTCACGATGATTTTGACCTCAAGGATTCTGATCCTGGTGGTAGATCAGTTCAGAGGTCAGTTTACCTGGTAACAGCTTTCTTTTCCATCACTTGCCTCCTAGAGATAACTGCCCATCTGACTCACCTTCCTCCTACAGTAAATGGTCCAAGGATGTCCCTGTGTGGGTCTGTGTGTGCACGCGCACGCGCGTGTGTGTGTCTTTGTGTGTGTATATACTTTGTCACATCCATTGAAACTCCCAGACCTGAAATCAGAGTACTTTGAGTCTCAAATTCCTAGGGTGTCTCAATTAACTATTAAGAGTGAACTGTTTCACCTTTGCAGGAGATATGCGTACACATGTATTATTTTATTGGTAAAGAAGAACAGCTAGATGGGAGAATAAACCAGCATCTTCAGATCAGCAGACAAGGAACGCCAGGCACACAGAGACTCGCAGGACCCCAGGAGAGGCCACGGCGTTACACACTGAGAAACGGTTCTGAGCCCATGTATGCATACTCATACAGCGCCAAGTATTTGAATTCTGCAATTTCCTGAGGAATTGAGCTTTCTCAAATGTCTCTCTCCAACTCATGGACCATATATTAGCCCATAATACAATGAGTCAGTGAACAAAATTTAAAAATCTTTAAAAGAAAGCAGAAGTTTCTTTAATTGGTTAAGCAAACATTTCTTAGATACAACATCAAATACACAACCTGCAAAAGAAAAATGGATAAATTGGACTTCAAAATCCAACTTTTGTGCTTCAAAGACATCATGAAAATAATAAAAACTCAACACAAAGACTGGGAAACATTTTGCAAATCTTATTTCTTACAAAAGGTTGTTTTGAGACGATATAAAAGAAACTCTTACAAATCAATAATAAAAATACAGACTATCCATTAAAAATGGGCAAAAGTATAAACAGACATTTTTTATCAAAAGAGATCACAAAATAATAGACATGAAAAGATGTTCAACATCATTAGTGATTAAGGAAATGCTAATTAAAACTACACTGCGATATCGCCTTACACTCAGTAGAGTGGCTAAAATAAGAAAGGCATTCAGTCCACAAATGCTCGAAATGGGAGCCCTCACACATTGTCAGTTGGCATGTAAAATGATTTATCCATTTTGTAAAACAGTTGGAAAGTTTCTTTAAAAACAAAATACAAAGCTACCATCTGACCCAGAAGTTCTACTCCAATCTACTCACTCCCAAAGAAGTAAAAACCTGTGTCTGCATGAAGGCTTGCACACAAATGCTGACTGGTTTTATCATAATGAGTAAAACATGAGAACAAGTGAAATGACCATCAGCCGTGAATGGAGAAAGTCTGTGGTGTGTCCACACAGTGGAAGAGAACTCAGTACTAAAAGCATAAGCCACGTGCTGCAACATGGCAGTAGGTTAAAAATCACTGTGCTAAGTTGAGGAAGCTGGCACCCCACTCCAGTGCTCTTGCCTGGAGAATCCCATGGAGGGAGGAGCCTGGTGGGCTGCAGTCCATGGGGTCGCAAAGAGTCGGACACGACTGAGCGACTTCAAGATGAGGAAGCTAAATGCAAAAGACAGCAGATGTGTTCTATTTATGTGAAATGTCCAGAAAAGGCAAATTTATATTGATTAAAAAAGTAGATTAGTAAATGCTGGGGCTTTAGGTGGAAATGAGGGTTGGCTATAATTGGGCACAAGAGATCTTTTTGGGGGAGTCAGGATTGTGGTTACAGCTGTACAACATAAATGAGTTTGTGTGTTTATAAAAATCTTTAATTTGTATACTTAAAAGAAGTGAATTTTATATCATGTCAACTTCAAAAAGCTGTTCAAACAAAAGCCCAGGTGCAGGTGAATGGAAAGAGCCCGTTGCCTGAATCCCAGGTGACGCGGCGTATTTGCTCTCGCTCTGTTACACGAGCCTTGCCCAGTGCTGATGTTCACACAGAAATAGGATGATTGTGACACAAGAAACAGGATTAGCGCTTGCGCAAGGGGGCCCGGCGGTGGGGAGGGGTCTGGGGCGGACGACAGCACAGACCTGGGTGTGGGCGGCCTGGCCACCCTGCCGCATCGAGAGACTGAGAAGCCTCTGTGGGCTGTTTCTCTTGGCACACGGAGGAAGGGGGTGGGATAAGACTGGATGTTGAACACGTGAGATTCAAGGTCACAAACAGATTGAAAGCAAAAGGATGGGAAAAGTAGGCCAAGCAAATAGTGCCCAAGACAAAGGAGGAGCAGCTGAGTCACTCTCCCAGGGAACACTCTGGAGGAGGGTCTGCCCCCCGCCCTCCCCACCCCATCTTGATAAACTGAGATAAGAATTCAAACTTTAGTGCAGCTTTAAAAAGGGCTGAGATTATATATGCTTGCTTCTGGCAAGTTGAAGACACTTCGACATGGGTATATGAAAAGTTATGCGTGTTAATTTTATTTAAAATTTTATGAAGTCTTGGAGGTTGTATCGCGTTGCCCCGTCCCCATTAAATATGTCATATTTTACAGTTTTGAAGAATCTCTTTGTAAAAAATGTAAATTTGTAAATTCTTCCCCATAAACAACTACACTTAAAAGGCCTTCTAAAAAGCTGATTTGCAAGGGCTGAACACTAATATTAAGAAAGAGCCTTTAGGGTCGCCATGGAAGACGCAGGCTTCCCAAGCGTCTGACCAGGGCCCGGGAACCGGGATAGAACCATTGGCTGTTTTATGAAATCCCCGCCAAGACCCTTTGAAAGAGCGGCTGCAGCCTGGAGACGTGCAGTCAGCCTGGTCCCCGCGGGCCGGGGAGGCCAAGGCGGGGCCTCCCGAGCTCTGGACCAGGAGCTGCGGTCAGCGTTCCACGGAGCCCCCACCCCGCCGCCCTCAAGGCCTCCTGGGGCGAGGCGTCCCTGCGGCTTTCTGCCCAGGGCCCCCAAATCATGCAAAAATCATGTAAGCAAGGATGGCTGCAGCCCGCCACTTCACAG
Source organism: Aepyceros melampus (assembly GCA_006408695.1). Taxonomy (NCBI): domain Eukaryota; kingdom Metazoa; phylum Chordata; class Mammalia; order Artiodactyla; family Bovidae; genus Aepyceros; species Aepyceros melampus. The sequence continues at coordinate 21,321 of SJXQ01012969.1, read as the reverse complement.
GGTCATGCCGGCCTGGGGTCCCGCGCCCGGCGCTGTGCCGGCTGACCCTGTGCGTGGGGCGGGAGTGGGCGCCATGCACCAGGCTCTCGGGCCGTGACCGTGAATCAGCCGACCAGGACGAGCAGCTCGCGGAGTGTTTGCAGCAGCAGGTAAACGCCATCATGCCTTTCCGTGTGCAGCGAGGGGCGTAAATCCTGTTTCATTCCTGCAGGATGAGGCTCCAGGCCTGTCCTCACCCCGAGGCACCTTGCTCGCTTTCAAGATGGGGAAAGCGCCCACGAAGCGCCCATCAAACGAGGACTCCCACGAGCCAGGTTGCTCCAAGCGCTCCTTTTCCTCTCTCGACACCCAGCCTCCATCAGGCGCTCACAGGCCACGTGCTCCGGTTGGCTGGGCCCGGCACCCTCTGCAGCCCTGCCTGCTACCCTTGGCAGGGACCCCGCGTCTCTGTCCTCGCGGCCCCTTGTCCTGGGCACAGATCCCGCCACCCTGCCCTACTCCCCACCCTCACACCGGCCCTGCCTTTAAACTCGGGTCCTGGGCCCCCTCTCTGACCCCTCACTAGCGGGGGTCTCAGCTAAGCCCGGGTTTCCTGGTTCTCATGAACCAGCTGCCTGGCCAGCTGGCCGGCTCTTCTGGGCCAGCCCAGTCCAATCACTCACTGCTCCAGACCCAGGGAGCGGGGCGAGAGAGCCCAGCGCCGGCGCCCGCCAGGAGAGACAGGAGTTCCTGGAGTTCAAGTTCTTGAAATAGTACCTGCTTTGTAAGGAACGCAGGACGGTCGGATGGCGTCACTGACTCGATGGCCATGAGTCTGAGCAAGCTCCGGGAGTTGGTGATGGACAGGGAGGCCTGGCGTGCTGCGGTCCAGGGGGTCTCAGAGAGTCGGACACAGCCGAGCAGTTGAGCTGACCCGTAAGGCCAGGCAGCAGGGGGATGGAATCGACAGTAGTGAGACCGGTGGGACTCCCAGCAGCGGGGACGGGGCAGCAGCAGTGACGCTAGGATAGTGGTCGCCGCGGCGGGGACGCCCTGGGGCTGATGCTCCGATCGGGGTGGAGATGGTGGCGCTGGAGGTCTCGGCAGGAGGACTCACTAGGATAGTGGTCACCGCGGCGGGGACGCCCTGGGGCTGATGCTCCGATCGGGGTGGAGATGGTGGCGCTGGAGGTCTCGGCAGGAGGACTCACTAGGATAGTGGTCACCGCGGCGGGGACGCCCTGGGGCTGATGCTCCGATCGGGGTGGAGATGGTGGCGCTGGAGGTCTCGGCAGGAGGACTCACTAGGATAGTGGTCACCGCGGCGGGGACGCCCTGGGGCTGATGCTCCGATCGGGGTGGAGATGGTGGCGCTGGAGGTCTCGGCAGGAGGACTCACTAGGATAGTGGTCACCGCGGCGGGGACGCCCTGGGGCTGATGCTCCGATCGGGGTGGAGATGGTGGCGCTGGAGGTCTCGGCAGGAGGACTCACTAGGATAGTGGTCACCGCGGCGGGGACGCCCTGGGGCTGATGCTCCGATCGGGGTGGAGATGGTGGCGCTGGAGGTCTCGGCAGGAGGACTCACTAGGATAGTGGTCACCGCGGCGGGGACGCCCTGGGCTGATGCTCCGATCGGGGTGGAGATGGTGGCGCTGGAGGTCTCGGCAGGAGGACTCACTAGGATAGTGGTCACCGCGGCGGGGACGCCCTGGGGCTGATGCTCCGATCGGGGTGGAGATGGTGGCGCTGGAGGTCTCGGCAGGAGGACTCACTAGGATAGTGGTCACCGCGGCGGGGACGCCCTGGGGCTGATGCTCCGATCGGGGTGGAGATGGTGGCGCTGGAGGTCTCGGCAGGAGGACTCACTAGGATAGTGGTCACCGCGGCGGGGACGCCCTGGGGCTGATGCTCCGATCCGGGTGGAGATGGTGGCGCTGGAGGTCTCGGCAGGAGGACTCACTAGGATAGTGGTCACCGCGGCGGGGACGCCCTGGGGCTGATGCTCCGATCGGGGTGGAGATGGTGGCGCTGGAGGTCTCGGCAGGAGGACTCACTAGGATAGTGGTCACCGCGGCAGGGACGCCCTGGGGCTGATGCACCGATCCGGGTGGAGATGGTGGCGCTGGAGGTCTCGGCAGGAGGACTCACTAGGGGTGCTCAGCTGCAGGGAACCAACAGCTCTCGGTCAAACGCTCCATCTCAGAGGACACTAGGGGCTGTGCGTCCCAGGCCAGCTCTGATGCTGGGGGCAGCGTGCCGTGTCGTGGACGAGGGGAGGAGGGATGGCTCGTGCCCTGCCCTCCTGTGGTCCGCGTGGCCCTGTAACAGCGCCAGCAGCTGAATCAGCAGGTGCGGCCGTCCCACAGTCTCGGGGACTGAAGGCTGAGTCCCGGCGATGCAGGCAGGGGCCCCGAGGCCTCTCTCCTGGGCGTGCAGATGGCCGTCTGCTGCCCATGTCCTCACAGGGTCGTCTCTGTGTATCTATGTCCAGATCTCCACCTTATAAGGACACCCCAGTGCAGGAGGGCCCACCCTAATGACCTTGTTTTACCTTACTTACTTTTTCAAGGCAGTCAACCTTGAGGACGCCAAGCTGTGGATTCCAGGGTTCAGGGTTCAATCTGTAGCAGAGTCTTCATCAGCCCAGGTAGGGAACAGCCAGTGGGGTCATCGTCCTCTGAGATCAGGGGGTGGGGAGGGGGTAGGTACTTGAGCAAAACCAAGGTTATCTAAGGAAGGAAAGGGGGAAAATGATGACTGTATAACCAAGAGTGTTGATCTCTGGTTTTCACTGTTTCCCCCTAAATTTGGGGGCTTTAAAACCAGAGTATCTGCACGTCAGCGCACATGCCTAGCCACCGCCCCCCAGAGAGAGGGTAGCGCTGAGGCTGACCCTGATGGGAATCCCTGGTCCACCTGCTCCCCCGAGACAGGCAGGTCCCAGGACACCAAGCCTTCCTGCCAGAGCCGTGAGCCCAGGGCAGAGGGCGCTATTTCCTCAGCCTCGTCCCCCAGGGGACTGACAGCCTCTGTCTAACTCTGAAGCTCACTACACATCCGTCTGTTCCAACGCAAGGCCCACGAGGGGAATCTGTCTTCTGCCACCTGGCACATGGCTTTGCAGACACTGCCAAGACTTTCAGACCCTGGAGGAACCGTGGGCCAGAAGCACGTTTCAGCCACCAAGTGCTGGGGGAGTGGTAATGGGGGCCAACCAAGGCCTACAGACCAACTAAAGACGCCCACGTGGGGGGTAGGGGGACACAGTAAATGCAATTGGAGAAGACAATGTGTGACATTCCTTAAATTCTGCCACAAACGTTCCCGTGTCCATAAAGCCTTTGCAGGAGTCTTGGAGGAAAGATACTTGCCAAGTGAATCACAGCTTTAGAGTATCTGGGGCTTCTTCACAGAGACAGATTCGAATACCGACACACGGAGGACTGGAAATTACACCCTCCGATGCTATCTCCTCCTGAGCCACGCACCCTCCTCCTGAGCCACTCGCCCTCCTGAGCCACGCGCCCTCCTCCTGAGCCACGCGCCCTCCTCCTGAGCCACGCGTCCACTGAGGCTGCAGACTCAGGGAAGCTGCAGACCAGGCTCGGAGATCCGGGAGGGGGTGCAGAGGCCCTCGGGGAGGTGCAGAGGAGAGCCCCAGGTTTCCAACTCACATGCCTCCTCCATCCGTGTGGGGGGTGACCCTGGCAGGAAGGATGGGCGGTGTCTGGGTTTGGGGGTAGAGGTATCAGAGCCGCTGGGGTGCCCCCAGAGCAGCACAAGGGCCCGTCCAGGGCTGGAGACCCTTAGCCTGGCAGAGCTGCGATGCAGGCGGCGGGATCTTTCCAGTGCTGCCGCTGACCAGAGCCCCAGGTCCGCTGGTGCAGCCGACCCTCCCCTGGGCTTCTGCCAGTGAGTCCCTGTCCTGGGCTTTGTCCAGTGGCCAAAGGATTTTTCCGCCCAAAGCGTGACCTTATGGTGGCACCGGGGCCGCTGGAGCTGTGAGGCTGGCACGCGGCTTGCTGGGACCCGCACTAGACGCAGGGTCTGTCCCACCTCCCCTGAGGTGCTGGTCAATTTCCCCCAGACCCCTGGAGGCGGACAGTGACTCTGGGCCTCCCAGGCTCAGCGGCCACCTCTCTGGACGCAGCACGTGCGTGCTGCACCTCCTGCAAGGGGCTGACAGGGAGGAGAGCCAGCTCCGGGGCTCTCAGACCCCACTACCTGGCCCCTAGTCCTGGCCGGAGCCCCCGGGGTCTCCGCAGAGGCCCTCGCTCCGGAGGCCGCCGTCCACAGGGGTGGGCCTCTCGGGCCTCACTGTCGCCCTGCTCCGCTCCCCCCCAGCGACCCCTCCCCCAGTCAGAGCGAGCCTCACTTGGACCTCGCTCCCCTTCTGCTCGCCGCCTCCCTCCCCGATGTGATGTGTCCTTTGGCCTCTGCGTGCACCTCTCAGGGTGTTTCTTTCTATTTTAACCACAAGCTGTGTTGCTGGGTGTGGGAGGCTTTCAGTGGCATCTCTTAGAGTCCGGCGGCATCGCTGGGAGGGAAGCCTTCTCTGGCCCCTGGTTCTGCTTGAGCCTCGCGTCTCTGAGACGCTGCCCTTCGCGCCGGGCAGCTGAGGCTTCTGTCCGCTGTTTCCTGGCTTCCTGCTCTTTTATTTTGAGTTATAGAAGGCAGGTTTCTCTTTAAGCAGTTTCTCTTTTAAGCACATGTCTTTAGATGGAGGTTTCTAGCAAGACATGTTGTGTGTGGAGGTCCTGCTCAGTCGTGCCCGACTCTGTGACCCCAAGGGCTGTCGCCTACCAGGCTCCTCGGTGCATAGGACTCTCCGGGCAGGAACGCTGGAAAGAGTTGTCCTCCAGGGATCAAACCCGTGGCTCCTGTGTCTCCTGCACTGCAGGCAGATTCTTTACCCACTGAGCCACCTAGGAAGCCCCTGTCTTAAATAACGCTTCTATAACTCCATGAGTCAGATTCTGGATTTTTTTATTCTTTTCCATGAATTAATGTTTCTCTCCCTATTCCAACACTATGCTAACTGGCACACTTTGTTATATTTATCCCCAGGCACTTTTGTCTTTAAGAAAAAGAAGTTATAATTAGTGACGTTCATTCATGGTGTGTGGTGTATAACATTGCACTTAATATTCTGCACTGATTTTCTACCAAAAACCAGACCAACGGCTCATTAATGATAAGGTTATAGATTCTTTGAATTTTATATGTAGACAATTGCATCATTCTTAAGTATAATGCCTTAAAATCTTGCTTCCCGATCCTTATATATTCGTTTGAAAACAAGCCAAAATCAAATCTCACAGGTTAAAATCTCAGGGCAAGGCTGAATGGGAACATGAGACCATCCATGCTCACGCAAGCGAGTAGCCCTGAGATTTTCGCTCTCATGTGCAACAGCTGCCGTAGGACTTCTGGGATGCGACATATCGGGTTTAGAAAACTGTCTTCCATTTGGATTGCCATAAAATGTATTGTCATAAACCTGGACACTTATACAACATTTGAAAGCAAGTCCATCCTGAATAAGGCAGAGTATATGGTTATAATGATATTGATGCTTTATTAATAAACACACATCAAACACAATTGAGTCTAGCATTAACTGAGTTGATTATATGTAATTTATCCTTTAAACTTTTTCTGTCGTTAACCTGGGCTTCTCCTGTGGCTCAGCGGTGAAGAGCTGGCCTCGGTGCTGGAGAGTAGCGGGAGGCCTGGGTTCAGTCCCTGGGTTGGGGAAGACCCCCTGGAGTAGGAAACGGCAACCTGCTCCAGTGTTCTGGCCTGGAGAATTCCATGGACAGTGTTAATTGATTTTGGTAACCTTGTCCCCTGGGATAAGCTGTATGTGGTCCTCATGTATTTTATTTTTTTATAGAATGCATTTGCTTTGTTTATTAGATGAAAAGGATTTTAGCATCTGAGTTTCTGACCAAGGCGGAGTTTAATTTTCAGTTTTCATGACATCTTTGTACAGTGTTTGTTAGCCTTGTCGATTACAACAGAGAGCTTACTTTCTACATTCTAGTTAGTTTAAGATTAAGTTATTTCTTATTTGAATGTTTCCTTGAATTTACCAGTATATTTACTTAAAAGTGGTATTTTTTTCTTGTTGAAGAATTTTTAACTACTGGTTAAACTATCTTTGCTTAAGATTATTTTCGTTTTCAGTAAGTTTCTTACATTATGTTTTTCTGGAAAGTTGTCAATTTAATATGTTTTCAAATTTAATGTAATAAAGCTTTTCATAACGTTAATCTCTGCAGCATTATAGCTCTTTCTTTTTAATAAACTTGTGGTTTATTTATACCATTTCTATATATTTCTCCATCTATTTACTGGCTGTTTAAAATCACGTGTATTAGTTCAGCTTTGTTTATCTTCTCTGTTGTAAGGTCATTTTGTTTATTAGTTTCTGTTTGTCTTTCTATTTGACTTTTGTTTCCTTTATTCAGGATTATTCTACATGCACTTCTCATTAATATTTAGTCATTCTTATATTTTTGTAAGCCTTTAGGCCTATACATTTCTCTTAAAGTACTGTTTTAGTTGGACACTCAAGTTTTAGTATGCAGTTTTTTTTTTTAGTTTTTCCATGGAAAATATTTGTTAATTTTCCCTTGTGATTTCTTTTTCAACCATGATTTATTTTAAAATGTACTTTTAAATTTCCAACTCTATGAGATTTTATATATGATTTCAAACAGCTATAATCTGGAAGATAATACTATTTATATAAAATCAATTCCTTCAACTTATTAAAGATTTTTTCATGACCAATATGTCATCAATGTTTTAAAATGTTCTATGGGTACGGTTTCAGAGAAGTCATTGGCACCCCACTCCAGTGTTCTTGCCTGGAGAATCCCAGGGACGGGGGAGCCTAGTGGGCTGCCGTCTATGGGGTCGCACAGAGTCGGGCACGACTGAAGCGACTCAGCAGCAGCAGCAGCAGCAGGGGTACGGTTTAGTCATTACTCTGGGTGCTCTTTAAGTTATGGTTTCTGAATGTTCTTCACATCGTCTATGTTCTTACGTGGTTTTCTGTTCTCTGAGAGTTATACTAAAACCTTCCACTACATTGGTATTTTTCCAGTTTATGTCAGGAATTCTTGTAATTTTTGTTTTATGTAGTTTGAGGTTATTTTACTCAATGCATACAATTTTCAATGCAAATATTATTGTAACTTAAGTGAAAAGAAAGTGAAGTCACTCAGTCGTGTCCGACTCTTTGTGACCCCATGGACTGCAGCCCACCAGGCTCCTCGGTCCACGGGATTTTCCAGGCAAGAGTACTGGAGTGGGTTGCCATTTCCTTCTCCAGAGGATCTTCCCGACGCAGGGATCGAACTTGGGTCTCCCGCATTGTAGGCAGACGCTTTTACTGTCTCAGCCACCAGGGAAGTTACTGGAACTTGTACCTTAACTTGTAGCTTCACCATTTCTCATTACATAGTGACATGTCCTCTCATGTGCATTTTCTTGTATTTAAAGTCCATTTCACGCGGTGCTGACACCAGCGTGCGCTGTCGGCCGTAGTGTCCGCGCGAGCCTCCCTGTCCTGGCACACAGGCCGTCGCCCTCCTCTGCAGTGTCCAGGGTCTCCCTAGACAGATGCTGTGCCACCACGGCTCAGCTTGAGGACCGAGGCCTGCGGCCCCCGAGCTGCGGTGGGGTCCATGTCTGGCAGCTCCAGCAAGGCCCCTTGTGGGAAGTTTCCTTCTGACAAACAGACTGGTGCCAAAGGCAGCTCGGCCCTGCGGGGAGCGGCCCGCGCCCAGCCGGCCGGCACAGGGGTAACAGCTCTGCCACCGCCAGCCGCAGGCAGTTTGGAAGCGACGCCGTTGCTCAGGTGCAGAATCAAAAAGAGATATGTGTCTGTATGCGTGTATACAGATGTGCGTCCCTTGAAGGCCTCCAGAGCCTCAGGCTCGGCAGCGCCCCCTCCAACTCCCTGACTCTGCCCTGCAAGTTCTGGTTGCCTCGGTCTCCCTGAATGCCCAGCTCTCTCCTCGTCTCAAGGAGACAGCAAGGCTCTGCGCGGGGCCCCTGTCTGCACCACACTCTAGAAAGGCTGTCAGCCAAGGCACACACTTCACTGGGGTCGGTCGATGGGCCAGGAAAGCTGGCTTCAGGGCAGCATTTAACTGAGTCCAGCTCTGAGTTTCCCAGTATTCCAACTCTCTGTGTGTCTGTGTGTGTCAATGTGTGTGTCTGTGTGTGTGTCTGTGTGTGCGTGTGTGTCTATGTGTGTCTGCGTGTGTGTCTGTGTGTGTCTGTGTGTGTGTGTCTGTGTCTGTCTCTGTGTGTGTGTGTCTGTGTCTGTGTGTGTGTCTGTGTCTCTGTGTGTCTCTGTGTGGTGGGGGGTGGCTTCCCTGGTGGCTCAGATGGTAAAAATACACCTGCAATGTGGGAGACTTGGGTTCGACCCCTGGGTCGGGAAGATCCCCTGGAGAAGGAAATGGCAACCCACTCCAGTATTCTTGCCTGGAGAATCCCATGGACGGAGGAGCCTGGAGGGCTACACTTCATGGGGGTCACAAAGAGTCAGACACGACTGAGCGGCTAAGCACAGCATAGCACATACGCGTGCGCACACACACGCACACACATGCCCATGTTAATGCACGAGCATATATTTATTTTGAATTTTTGATTAATTATAATGTGAGAGTTAATTGGAATATCTAATCTATCATTTTGCTAGAATTTTTTTAACATTTTATTCCTTTAAGCTCAAACAAAATTTATTTCAGAATGAGATGGAGCTTTGATTTTATCATTTCTGCATCTCTCATTGATTGCAGGTTTCACCTTTACTTGTTAAACAGTTAATTGCCATAACACTTGCACCTGGTTAATTTGATTTTTCATCTCTATTAGACTAAACAGAGGGATGCTGGCAAAGCAGTGAGAGTCAGTCATCGGGAAACTTTCTAAAATAAACACAGGAAAGGCCAAATGGCTGAGATGCGTTTCTAAAATATACAAATACAAAGAGGTCCTTAATTCTGGTGCCTAAAGTTAGAGAAAGCAATTAGGGTCAAAGTTACACTCTTCAAATTATGGTGTGTTAAAACTCAGGCTTTTAAAAGAAGTGAGGAACCTATGTTACCAAATCAAGTCTTACGGGCTCTGCCTCAGCCCCTTGAAGCTCTCTGCCTCGGTCGGGGAGGGTCCCTTTTCTGCCTGGAAACTGAAGCTGAAGAAGAGAGCATGGCACAAGCTTTGTTCACTGGCCGCGGTGCGGAGATGTGGGAAATTAACCAGATCAACTCCCCACCCGGTGAGGGGGCCTGGTTCTAAACAGTGATGATGCCGCGAGGAGGGAGCCCCTCGCGGGAGACCAACGTGTTCGACGCTCACCCTGGGAAGGGGCGGGCTTCTTAAGAGTATGACGCCACCGTCTTTTTATCAGTTCTTGGTCTTTAGTGCCTGGTCCTGACCAGGGTGGGTGTGTTGTGTAATTTTCTACTGTACTGAAATCAGTGTTTGACGAGACTCCGGTCTGAGGCCAGATTCATCGCCATTCATCCTTGGTCCCAGCTGGCTCTGTCTGTTTTCCATGGCTGTTTGCAGCTCCCTTTCTTATCTCTGGATCCTTTAACTTAAAAATGCACGCTCACCCCTGCTAAAGGTGAGGACTGCAGTTCAGTTCAGTTTAGTCACTCAGTTGTGTCCGACTCTTTGCGACCCCACGAATCGCAGCACGCCAGGCCTCCCTGTCCATCAGCAACTCCCGGAGTTCACTCAGACTCACGTCCATCGAGTCCGTGATGCCATCCAGCCATCTCATCCTCGGTCGGCCCCTTCTNAAACAGTGGAAACAGTGTCAGACTTTATTTTTTTGGGCTCCAAAATCACTGCAGATGGTGACTGCAGCCATGAAATTAAAAGACGCTTACTCCTTGGAAGAAAAGTTATGACCAACCTAGATAGTATATTCAAAAGCAGAGACATTACTTTGCCGACTAAGGTCCGTCTAGTCAAGGCTATGGTTTTTCCTGTGGTTATGTATGGATGTGAGAGTTGGACTGTGAAGAAGGCTGAGCACTGAAGAATTGATGCTTTTGAACTGTAGTGTTGGAGAAGACTCTTGAGAGTCCCTTGGACTGCAAGGAGATCCAACCAGTCCATTCTAAAGGAGATCAACCCTGGGATTTCTTTGGAAGGAATGATGCTGAAGCTGAAATTCCAGTACTTTGGCCACCTCATGCGAAGAGTTGACTCATTGGAAAAGACTCAGATGCTGGGAGGGATTGGGGGCAGGAGGAGAAGGGGACGACCGAGGATGAGATGGCTGGATGGCATCACGGACTCGATGGGCGTGAATCTGAGTGAACTCCGGGAGATGGTGATGGACAGGGAGGCCTGGCGTGCTGTGATTCATGGGGTCGCAAAGAGTTGGACACGACTGAGCGACTGAACTGAACTGAATGTTTATGATCGAGAGAAATAACCTTCATCTTGAAAAAATGTTTTCTCATTAGTGAATCACACCAAGTCCTGCAAAATCCTGTGAAACGCTTCGAAAAGAAGTCTGGAATAAAATTTTTGACATCCCCGTGTTCTGGTGACTGGGAGTTTTTCAAAAGTGAGGCTAGCTGCATGCAGTGGAACTCTGCATTTATTTAAAGCATCAGACTCTGCACTTCTCATTAAAAGGTTTTATAATTTTTCCCAGACGTGTCATCTGTGTGAACTGTGCTTCTGGTGAGGTCAGAGTCCTTAAGATCAGGACGATGGCCTGTGAGATGCAAGTGGGTCTCCTGCAAGTGGACTTTCCCCAGAAGCCTTCCTCCCTCCTGAGGTCTCCAGCCTGTCCAGCCACTGGCCTGTCACCCTGGCGTCTTGCGTTACCTGTCCCAGACTGCTGGCCTGTTGGGTCCCACGGTCCCTGCACTTGCATGAAGGCTGCCTGCATTTCCGCGGGGCAGAGTCAGCCAGCAAGCTTGGTCCCAAGACCAGACCGTGGCCCCTGCTCAGGCGGCATGCATGTGCTGACTCTTCTTCTGGGAGCGTTCATAGCTCAACAGAGGAATCTTACCGTTTGTTTTTTCTGAACATGAAATAGATACATAGTGATCGTATGAATTAGTCCATCAAGAAAAGTATGAGGAGGCCATTTAAATTACCCTTCATCGCAGCTGCCTGCGACACCGGCTGTTGGCGTGTGTGTGCGTGTATGTTACACAGGCACTTACATAAACGGTGTGGCACTTAGGTGTTACATGCCTTCTCTCTGCAGCTCACAGGTACCAGAGCTGAAGCAGCTCCTAGCCAGGGCCCTGTGTGCTCAGCTGGTCTTGCCCTCGTTCCTTCTGCTGCCACCTTGACATTGAGGCTGGAATCAGGAAGGGAGGCCCAGGACTCTCCTTCCCAACCAGGCTCAGCGGGTGCCCAGGATGAGGGAGTCAGAGAGAAGGACCCTGCCCCAACAACCCACCCCCGGAGGCTGCGGGACAGGGAAGTGGCAGGCTGCCCTCCAGGCTGCAGAGAATCACCATTATCCTCGAGGAGCTGTGCTAGGCGGGAAGGCCTGGGTTTGTCCATTTGTCTTCTGTTCCCTTGGGATTATACCAAGGAGGGAAAGTGGTGGTCATATGGTAAATCTATGCTGAATTTCTGAGCAACTGTCCAGCTGTTTTAGAAACTGGCTGCGTCATTTTACGTTCCCATCAGCAATCTGAGTTTTGATTTTTTCCGCATCCTTGCCAACACTTGTTACTTTTCTTCTTTAATTATAGGCATCCTAGTGGTGTAAGTACTATCTCATAGTAGTTTTAAGTGCATTTAATGACTAAAGATGGTGAGTTTCTTTTCATGTGGACATTGGCCGTTTGTGTATCTTTTTTGAAGAAATATCTTTACAAACCCTTTGCTCTATTTTCACTGGATCCCTTTATTTTCATTGTTGAACTGAAAGTTTTTCTCATGTATTCTGGACACCAGGCACTTATTAGATGAGTGAGCAATGAATATTTCCTCCGATTGTGCAGGTTGTCTTCTATTTCCCTGCTGTAGTCCTTTGACAATAAGGTCTTGATATTGTCCTTACTTGTTTAATATATTCAGACTTTCCATTTCTTCTGGAGTAACTCATGGTAGTTTGTTACTCTGATCTTTATTATTTCCTTCCTGAAGTTTGTTTTCAGATTTCTAGTTTCTTAATGTAGAAAGGTAACGTGAAAGTCATTCAGTCATGTCTGACTCTTTGCGACCCCATGGACTATACAGTCCATGAAATTCTCCAGGCCAGAATACTAGAGTGGGTAGCCTTCCCTTTCTCCAGGGGGTCTTCCTGATCCAGGAATCAAACCCAGGTCTCCCACATTACAGGTGGATTCTTTACCATCTGAGCCACCCGGGAATCCCAAGAATACTGGTGTGGGTAGCCTATCCCTCTCCAGCAGATCTTCCCGACCCAGAAATCAAACCAGGGTATCCTGCATTGCAGGCAGATTGTTTACCAACTGAGCTATCAGGGAAGCCCTCTTAATGTTCAGTTCAGTTCAGTCGCACAGTCGTGTCTGACTCTTTGCGACCCCATGAATTGCAGTACGCCAGGCCTCCCTGTCCATCACCAACTCCCAGAGTTCACTCAGACTCACGTCCATTGAGTCTGTGATGCCATCCAGCCATCTCATCCTCCGTTGTCCCCTTCTCCTCCTGCCCCCAATCCCTCCCAGCATCAGGGTCTTTTCCAATGAGTCAACTCTTCGCATGAGGTGGCCAAAGTACTGGAGCTTCAGTTTTAGTATCATTCCTTCCAAAGAAATCCCAGGGCTGATCTCCTTTAGAATGGACTGGTTGGATCTCCTTGCAGTCCAAGGGACTCTCAAGAGTCTTCTCCAACACCACACTTCAAAAGCATCAATTCTTCGGCGCTCAGCCTTCTTCACAGTCCAACTCTCACATCCATACATGACCACAGGAAAAACCATAGTCTTGACTAGACGGACCTTAGTCGGCAAAGTAATGTCTCTGCTTTTGAATATACTATCTAGGTTGGTCATAACTTTCCTTTCAAGGAGTAAGCGCCTTTTAATTTCATGGCTGCAGTCACCATCTGCAGTGATTTTGGAGCCCAAAAAAACAAAGTCTGACACTGTTTCTACTGTTCCCCCATCTATTTCCCATGAAGTGATGGGGCCAGATGCCTCTTAATGTAGGTGTTAGGTTATTTGGAATCTTTCTTCTAATAAAATCTGTTTAGCTTCTTCAATGTGTTAATACTTTTAATCAAATTAATTAAGTTTATCGAATTAATGTTCTCATCAAATGTGGGAGATTTTCAGCCATTTTTTCAAATATTGTTTCTGATGAGAAATTTGCTGTCATCCTTACATTCACTCCTCTGCACATATTCCTTGTTGGCTATTAAGACTTCCTCTTTTTAACTGGTCGTGAGAAATTTGATTGTCATGTGGTTTTGATTATCAGTGTAATTGTCTGCATGTATCATTGTGCTTGGGGTTTGTTGAGCTTCTTGGATCTGTGGGTGTATAGTTGTCACTAAATCTGGAAATTTTTTGACATTATTTACTTAAATTTTTTTCTACCCCTGAACCATCCTCTTTTTTGATGACTCCAATTACATTTATGCTAGTGTGCTTTTGTTCAGCATTCCCTTACGTTCTTTACATTTGATCTATCATTCTTTTATTCTGTGTGTGTGTGTGTGTGTGTGTGTGTGCACGTGTGCTTTTTTTGAGGGGGGAAGGAATAGTTTCTGTTTTTAAGTCTTCAAGTTCTTTATCTTTTTACTGTCAATGTATAATCTCCCATTAATCCAATTTAGTGTATTTTTCACTTCAGGCATTGTATTTACCAATTCTTAAAATTTGAATTTTGTCTGTTTTATATTTTATGTTTCCTATTAGATTCCTGAATATTTGAATGTTATTACAGTAACTGTTTCAATGTCCTGCTCTAATAATTCTACCATCCGTGTCCATTATGGATTGGTTTTAATGGATCAATAGTGTCATTCATCATACATCAGGCCTTTCTGCTCCTCTGCAGGCTTGGTAATTTTTGACTGAATACCAGACAAAGTGCAGTCCAGCTTATGGAGAGTTACGTATTTCTAAATTCCCGTCAATATTCTTGAGCCTTGTCCGGGGTTGCAGTTAATTTTCTTGGAAGCAGTCTGAGCCTTTCCTCTCTTGCTTTTATGATTCATTAAGTGAGTCTAGAGCAATGTTTATTCTAAGAATAATTATTTCCCACTATTGATGCAAGACATTCCTGACTACCGTAGCAAATGTCCCATGAATAATGAGTTTTTCCAGTGTGACTGGTGGGATGTGTGAATTGCAGCCACTGTTTTCCGGTAATCTTTTAGAACGGCCCACTCCCTAGCCTAGCACGCACACACTCGCTAGTCCTCTGTCGAGCAGGATACCTGTGGGTCTCCGGGTTCTCTCTGATATTGTCATTCTCACCCCAGCACTGAGTCCTGTGCACGCTGCTTGCCTTAGTCTCACTAAACTGTCAGCCTAGCCTCCTCAACTCCAGGGGTCTTGCAGGTTTTGGCTGGTGTTCTGATCTTGTGACACAGCTTAGAAACACATCCAAGGCAGAGACCCAAAGCAACCACAGACCTCAGCTCAGCTGCTTTCCATGTCTCCCATCCAAACACTAACCAGGCCGATCCTGCTTAGCTTCTGAGATCAGTCATCTGTTGCTCCTCAATCACTATCCTTCTTTATCTCATCCTAGTGTTTTGAAAATCATTTTTGCATAGTTGGTGTGAATTTTTTATGGATGGCTCAGGCAAAAGGGTAAATCCAGAACCTGTTACTCAAGTTTGGCTGAAATCAGTCTAGTGATACCAATCTTTAAAAAAAAGAAATCAGGAAATAGAGTAGGATAAAATACTTCTTAACTTGTTTTATGGGGTTAAAATTACTCTGATATCAAAACTTTTGATATTGATGCTTTTGAACAGTGGTGTTGGAGAAGATTCTTAAGATACTGAAGCTGAAGCTCCAGTACTGTGGCACCTGATGAGAAGAGTTGATTCATTGGAAAAGACCCTGATGCTGGGAGGGATTGGAGGCAGGAGGAGAAGGAGACGCCGGAGGATGAGATGGCTGGATGGCATCACCAACTCAGTGGATAGGAGCTTGTGTAAGCTCTGAGAGTTGGTGATGGACAGGGAGGACTGGCGTGCTGCAGTCCATGGGGTCGCAAAGAGTCTTACACAACAGGGCTACTGAACCGAACTGAACTGTTATGAGAACTCACTGAAGACGATAAAGAAAGAGAGGAAAATGTAGACCAACTGTATTCAGGAACGTCAGTGTGAAAAATTTTAACAAAATAATAGATGATTAAATCTCATCAGTTCAATGGAGAGTTCTGACAAAACATGGTCCACTGGAGAAGGGAATGGCAAACCATGCCAGTGTTCTTGCCTTGAGAACCCCATGAACAGTATGAAAGGCTAAAGGATACGACACTGGAGATGAGCTCTCCAGGTCGGTAGGTGCCCAATATGCTACTGGAGGTCAGTGGAGAAGTAATTCCAGAAAGAATGACGAGACGGAGCCCGAATGAAAACAACGCCCAGCTGTGGATGTGACTGGTGATAGAAGCAAGGTCTGATGCTGTAAAGAGCAATATTGCATAGGAACCTGGAATGTCAGGTCCATGAATCAAGGTAAATTGGAAATGGTTAAACAGGAGATGGCAAGAGTGAACACTGACATTTTAGGGATCAGCAAACTAAAATGGTCTGGAATGGGCGAATTTAACTCAGATGACCATTATATCTACTATTGTGGGCAAGAATCCCTTAGAAGAAATGAGGTAGACTCATAGTCAACAAAAGAGTCCAAAATGCAGTACTTGGGTAAAATCTCAAAAATGACAGAATGATATTTGTTCATTTCCAAGGCAAATCATTCAATATCACAGTAATCCAAGACTATGTCCCAGCCACTAATGCCAAAGAAGCTGAAGTTGAATGGTTCTATGAAGACCTACAAGACCTTCTAGAACTAACACCCAAAAAGATGTTCTTTTCATCATAGGGAACTGGAATGCAAAATTAGGAAGTCAAGAGGTACCTGGAGTAACAGGCAAATTTGGCCTTGGAATGCAGAATGAAGCAGGGCAAAGGCTAATAGAGTTTTGCCAAGAAAATGCACTGGTCATAGCAAACACCCTCTTCCAACAACACAAGAGAGGACTCTACACATGGACATCACCAGATGGTCAACACTGAAATCAGATTGATTATATTCTTTGCAGCCAAAGATGGAGAAGCTCTATACAGTCAGCAAAAACAAGACCTGGAGCTGATTGTGGCTCAGATCATGAACTCCTTATTGCAAAATTCAGACTTAAATTGAAGAAAGTAGGGGAAATCACTATACCATTCAGATATGACCTAAATAAAATCCTTTATGATTATACAGTGGAAATGAGAAATAAATTCAAGAGATTAGATCTGATAGAGTGCCTGAAGAACTATGGACAGAGGTCATGACATTGTACAAGAGGAAGTGATCAAGACCATCCCCAAGGGGAAAAAAAATGCAAAAAGGCAAAATGGTTGTCTGAGGAGGCCTTACAAATAGCTGTGAAAAGAAGAGAAGTGAAAGGCAAAGGAGAAAAAGAAAGATATGTCCATCTGAATGCAGAGTTCCAAAGAATAACAAGGAGAGATAAGAAAGCCTTCCTTGGTGATCAATGCAAAGAAATCGAGGAAAACAATAGAATGGGAAAGACTAGAGATCTCTTCAAGAAAATTAGAGATACCAAGGGAACATTTCATGAAAAGATGGGCTTAATAAAGGACAGAAATGGTATAGACCTAACAGAAGCAGAAGATATTAAGAAAAGGAGGCAAGAATACACAGAGAACTATACAGAAACAGACCTTCATGACCCAGATAACCACGATGGTGAGTGTGAAGTCAAGTGGGCCTTAGGAGAAGCATCACTACAAACAAGGCTAGTGGAGGTGACAGAATTCCAGTAGAGCTATTTCAAATCCTGAAAGATGATGCTGTGAAAGTGTTACACTCAATATCCCAGCAAATTTGGAAAATTCAGCGATGGCCACAGGACTGGAAAATGTTGGTCTTCGTTCCAATCCCAACGAAAGGCAATGCCAAAGAATGCTCAAATTACGACACAATTGCACTCATCTCACACACTAGCAAAGTAATGCTCAAAGTTAAATCCCCTAATATCTAAAATAGGTGACACTTCACTACCAAGTGTTTCTTCCCAGTGAAATGTACACAAATGGACACACTGGTGTAATCATCACTGAGATCAGTAGACTCAATATTTCTACTAAACCACGAAGTTTCCATGTGCCCATCTCCAGTCAGGTCCACCTCCAGTGGAAACAAGTGTTATGACTTCTGTTCCACAGATGAGCTAAGTCTGATCATGAGCTTTGTATAAGTTCAATAGAAACCCTTTTATGTCTTGGTTCTTTTAAATAATTATATGATTGTCTCAATAGATTCAGATAAAGCATTTAACAAAATTAATCTTTTCATGATAAAAATCCCTCAACAAAATAAAACCAACTATAAGAAGCCTACAGTCTAACATCTTTATTATCCTTATTGCTAAAAAATAACCTTTATTCAGCAAAATCGTGTGTATTGGAACTGACTCATTGGAAAAGACTCTGATGCTGGGAAAGATTGAAGGCAGGAAGAGAAGGGGATGACAGAGGATGAGATGGTTGGTGGCATCACTTACTTGATGGACATGAGTTTGAGTGAACTCCCGGAGTTGGTGATAGACAGGGAGGCCTGGTGTGCTGCAGTCCATGGGGTCACAAAGGGTCAGACATGACTGAGTGACTGGACTGAACTGAACTGACTACTGCCATCTTGGTACCATCATAACTATGACATTTAACAATTCAGTACCCAATGATTTCCTATTACATTGTAAGTTCAATAATATAGATGTATTACTTATAGAAATCTCAGCAAACACAAACTTGAATGTAAGAAAACAGCGCCTGTATTATGTAAAAGCTTCATATAAAAGCCAGCAGAAGACTGGCAGCTCCCATGATGTGCACTTTGTGATGTACACTGCCTACACCAATGGCGAGGCACTGAGTGTTGTCCTCTTAGGGTCGGGTAGACAAGGATATCCTTTCTTATCCTTTCTATTCAGCATTGTTCTGAAAACCTTCCTACTGAAATAAGGCAGTGAAAAAATATAAAAGCACAAAGATTAAAAAGAAAGATAAAAAAGTTTTATTTGAAGAAGATAACATTGTTTATCAGCAAATCATTTACTAGAATGAAACAATATCTAGGGAGTAAAATGCAATTATATTTTTTATATACTACAGTGAAACTATTGAAATATTAAATGAAATGAACTCCATTTACAGTATCATAAAAATTAGGAGTGCTTACTCCTTGGAAGGAAAGTTATGACCAATCTAGACAGCATATTAAAAAACAGAGACATGACTTTGTCAGCAAAGGTCCATCTAGTCAAGGCTATGGTTTTTCCAGTGGTCATGTATGGATGTGAGAGTTGATTATAAAGAAGCTGAAGGCCGAAGAATTGCTTTTGAACTGTGGTGTTGGAGAAGACTCTTGAAAGTCTCCCTGGAAGGAGATCCATCCAGTCCATCCTAAAGGAGATCAGTCCTGGGTGTTCATTGGAAGGACTGATGCTGAAGCTAAAACTCCAGTACTTTGGCCACCTGATGCGAAGAGCCAACTTATTTGAAAAGACCCTTATGCTGTAGACATGACTTTGTCAGCAAAGGTCCATCTAGTCAAGGCTATGGTTTTTCCAGTGGTCATGTATGGATGTGAGAGTTGGATTATAAAGAAGCTGAAGGCCGAAGAATTGCTTTTGAACTGTGGTGTTGGAGAAGACTCTTGAAAGTCTCCCTGGAAGGAGATCCATCCAGTCCATCCTAAAGGAGATCAGTCCTGGGTGTTCATTGGAAGGACTGATGCTGAAGCTAAAACTCCAGTACTTTGGCCACCTGATGCGAAGAGCCAACTTATTTGAAAAGACCCTTATGCTGGGAACGATTGAGGGCAGAAGGAGAAGGGGATGACAGAGGATGAGATGGCTGGATGGCATCA
This sequence comes from Aepyceros melampus, assembly GCA_006408695.1. Lineage (NCBI taxonomy): Eukaryota > Metazoa > Chordata > Mammalia > Artiodactyla > Bovidae > Aepyceros > Aepyceros melampus. The sequence continues at coordinate 2,222 of SJXQ01012969.1, read as the reverse complement.
CCGACTCAGTGGAGATGAGTTTGAGGGAACTCCGGGAGTTGGTGATGGACAGGGAGGCCTGAGGTGCTGTGGTCCATGGGGTCGTGAAGAGTCAGACATGACTGAGCGACTGAACTGAACTGAACTGGACTGAATTGAACATTTAGTGAAATACATGCAAATCAGTTATACTGAGAGTTTTTAAGCAATGCTGAAAGAAATTATAAGAGAACTGAATAGAAGGGCAAACATACTATGTTATGGATTTTCAGACTCAATATCGTTAAGATTTCAATCGTCTACAAATGATCTGTAGGTTTAATACAATCCCAGGCAAATGCTGATGGACTCAGAAACTGATGAGTTGATTCTCAAACTTACTTAGAAATTTAAAAGACTTAAAATAGCCAAAGCAACTTCAAAAAGAACAAAATTGGAAGACTCACACTAAGTGATTTCATAACTTATTACAAAGCTCCTGAATTTGAGACAATGAACCTTCAGTTCAGTTCAGTTCAGTTGCTCAGTCGTGACCGACTCTTTGCGACCCCATGAATCGCAGCACCCCAGGCCTCCCCATCCATCACCAGCTCCCGGAGTTCACTCAGACTCACGTCCATCGAGTCAGTGATACCATCCAGCCATCTCATCCTCTGGCGTCCCCTTCTCCTCCTGCCCCCAATCCCTCCCAGCATCAAAGTCTTTTCCAGTCAGTCAACTCTTCACATGAGGTTGGCCAAAGTACTGGAGTTTCAGCTTTAGCATCATTCCTTCCAAAAGAATCCCAGGGCTGATCTCCTTCAGAATGGACTGGTTGGATCTCCAAGCTCAAAAGAGAAGGGGACTCAGTCAACAAATTGTATTTCACCATCTGGATGAACATGGAGAAAATTAACCACAACGCCATCCTTAGACCCCTACAGCAGGAATTCAAGATGAGTCACAAAGCGAAAACTGTAAGACTTCCAGAAGAAAACAGAAATATATTTTTATCCTTCAAACTAGAGAAGGTTTCTTAGAATGGATTAAAAAAGCACGACATGTAAAAGTCAACAAACTGGGCTTCACCCGAGCAAAAGGCTCCTACACTAAAATTGAAGAGCAAGGCCGAGGCGGAGAAAGCGCCTACACTGAACAGCATGAGCAGGAAAATGGAAGAGCAAGGCAGAGGTGGAGAACGCGCTTGCAAGGCGCATATCTGACAGAGGCCTCGTGTTCAGTACACGCAGTGAGTTTCCACAAGTGGATAATAAAAAGGACCCTAATAAAATGAGCAAACAGCTTGGCCACTTCTCAAAGGAAGATGCAGTATTTGCCAATAAACCCTTGAAAGGGGTTCAGCATTACTCATCATCAGAAAAATGTCAATTAAAATCACCACAACACACCATTCCACTAACCTCGGTATGGCTAAAATTTAAAATTTTGAGAGACCAAATGCTGGCAAGGTTGTAACTAACAGAAATTCCTATGGACTGCTGTTGGAAGTCTGAAACGGTTGCACCACACTCTGGAAAACTTGCAAAAATTTCACTCGTTATCTTTTTATTTCCCTTAAAAAATATTTGTCCATAAAATATCTTAGACAAAATGTGATCATAATAGCTCCAAACTATAAACAACCCAACATCCATCAAATAGATAAGCTTGTTGTATATTACACAATGGAACATGACTCAGCAATAAAAAGTATTAACCGGTTCTTGTAACTTCTTGTTTGAGTCTCTAGAACATTATACTGAGTGGAAGGAGGCAGAAGCAGAGGAGTTTCTATCAGATGCTTCCATTTGTGTGAAGTTCAAAAGCAAGGAAATCTAACCTAAAAGGATGGCAGTCAGAATTGTAGATGATTATGGAGGATGGAGATGGGCTTCAATTTAAGAATCTTCTGGAGTGATTGACAGGTTCTATATGCCGAGAGAAGCTACCCCATGTCCAAGGTCAGGGTCAGAAGCCAGGAGGACCTCACCTCTAAGGGCAGTGGCCAAGAAGAGTTACCCCACGTCCAAGGTCAGGAGCAGTGGCCAAGAATGCCAGGCTGCGATGGCACAGGAATGGCTGAGAGGAGCTACCTCACATCTGAGGTCAGGGGTGGCGGCTGGGAGGAGCAACCCCACATCCAAGGAGTGGTGGCTGCACTGGCACAGGAGGGCCTAGAGGAGCTATTCCACACTGAAGGTCAGGAAGGGCTGTGGTGAGGAGATACCCTTCATCCAAGGTAAGGAGCAGCGGCTGCACTTTGC